>OMNW01008274.1:0-10117 GCA_900303245.1 Selene dorsalis
CCTGTTACATCATTCAGCTGAAGGATTGGCTGCTTTCCCCTCAAAAAAATAATGAATTAAATGTGATAATTTGTCATCTGATATTAATAACTTTATTCACATGTTGTATTGTTGTCTCCAGGCGGCCTGCCATGTGTGTCGTTGTGTTTGCTGGTGTGTTTGTATTTGCATTTTAACTTATTTGCAATTTTTGCACATACGTTCACACTTCAACAGGCACACATGCCACTACACCAAACTAGCAGGACTGCCACTTTAAGAATACTCACATACACACATTTTCACTAGCGGGACCAATGCTTGCTGCAGACTGATGAAAAAATGAAAGAGATAAAGCAGATTGTGCAAGAATGAATCAATAGTTGCAAAACGTGTCAAGCAGAAGAAAACCAGAAGACAGAGAAATTGCAGAGGGAATATTGGGATAGCAGTTTTCAAGTTGAGACATCTGATGAGTCTGTCGCTGTTTGAGTCTAACACAAACTTCTTAAGGCTTTTGGATTAAAAATTTACAGCACAATTTCACTTCATTTACAGGGATCACATGACCACCTCAGAAAATGACTCTTAGGTTCTGCCAGAGCATCTGGTGTTAAGATCTAGAGAAGAGCCTCAGATTAACCTTTTGAAAATGAGCAGTGTGAGTGGCCTTTTGAACAGTGAAGTCAGGGTAAATGTGTTGGAAAATCAGGAGAATGTATAAAGAGGAGCTAAAAGGAAGGGTACGGTAAACAGAGAGGGAGGAAGGGAAAGGGGGGTGAGATGTGGACATGAGCAAAGAGCCTCTTCAAGAAGAAAGAAAAAGAGGGGAAAGGCAGAAGGAGGGGTGGTAAAGAGGAGATCATCAGGGAAGAGATGGGGAAGGAAGAAGAGTGTGGACACGAGATGGAAATTGAGAAGGTGAGAGTCAATGGACGAGGAGGGGAAAAGGATGGAGGGATGAGCTGAGCAAAGACGTAGGGAGTAGAAGGGCGAACGTGCACTGAATTGGGGTAGGGGGGAGATATGAGGGAGCCTCGTAAGTCATTCCCCAGAGAACCATCTCCTCTCTTCCACTCTACTCAGAGGCATCGGTAAAAGGCTCTATAAATAGCTTCAACAGTGAGCAGCACGTTTCACCGCTCAGAAAGCCTATAAATACATGCAGCTTCTGTCACTTCACATCCTCTGCTCTGTCTGCATGCTGCCCTCAAGCTTGGTAGCCTCCAACAGGGAATCCTGCTCTGGAGCCTGCACAAGAGGAGAACATGGAGAAGTTGTTGAGGGGCAATGTACAAGATGTTTAGGCTGCTGCTGCTGCTGGTGGTGGTGGTGGTGGTGGTGGTAGGGTTGAGTGTTGGACGCTGCTGATAATGATAGCAGTAATGAAGATGGCTACGGAGATGATGTGATGACACCTGTTAACCCTGATGCCTGCCAGAGATTTTAATGTGGAGTCCTTGATGCAGGACGTATATGCATCTGCTAACAAGCATTTTTCAGTGCCAAGTTCCTGGACAAAATACCTCATACCACATGCAGCTCGACACAACAGCTAATTTCATGCTCCAGATGATCAAAAACCACCTGCTTTAAAAATGTTAGTGGTTCTCAAACTGAGAAAGGCTTTTAGCCGCTGCAGTGGATGACTAGGGGAAAAATATGGTGTGATACTAAATGAATGGGAAAATGGACAAATGTGAGTTTTCTGATGCAATTGTGCTGGCCTTTAATTTCATTACAATTCAGTGTATTTTTGTTTATATTTATATAGGGGTCGGCTGCCTCTCCTGTCATTTGTTAATAATTGAAAAAATTGTTGGATATGTGAACCTTTTTGGCTTCTAAAGGCCCAAAGGAAGGAGAATCACTGGAGGGAAGTATTTGAAGAGTTAAACATCAAAAACACAACCAAGACAAGCACACAATCAACAGGTGGTATTACACACTGTACTGTATGTGGATGTCATGGAAAAGTTAAATATTTCAACACGAGAGGCCGTTACAGGCGTCGATTTTTGTCCTTCCAGTTTGCATGACAAAAAGAAGGAAGCACACACTGTATATGCAGTGGAAGACAGTAGTACATTTAGCAGTAATACATGATGATAAATTCATTGTAAGACTACAAAATGCATACAATATTCATATGTACTTCAGTTTACCTTAAGTTTAATCAACATCATGCACGTCATCTTTTTCCAGCAGACATTCTCTTTTCCTGCCAGATGTATATTTTAAAAACTCAATTTCCTGCTGGGTCCATCGTCAACAAAGTGATCTCCCCTTTTTATTAATAGTGAAGAAAATGAATTACCCCCTGACACCTGGAAATTCTTTCATCTAGAAGCTGCTGTGAGTTTCTGTGAAAAGGACAGGCTTTTTACATTTCTTCATTGTGCTCTGTATTTGTAACTTACCAAAGTGTTGTTCACAGGAATTAAAAATATTAATATATCAAATGTGAATTTATCAGATTTTATCTAAAAATTTGAATATTAGCCTTGAGGAAAAGTACAGATGGAGCTACTGCTGGTCACTCAACTTATTAACTCAACTAATAAAATGAATTTAACAATTTCAAAACATTTGTGTAGTAAGTGTATTTGTTGTTCAGGAACTGAATGAAATAATTCATGAAAGACTGTAGAGTGCAGTTGTGCTGTTCTGTTGAGTAGATCTGAAAGAGGAAATTCAATATTTTGTTACATTTTTTTATAGTGTGAGTTTCTTAATCGTCATAAGGAGTCACCTGATCATATGAGAGTGAGACAGGTGAAACTGCCTCTACCAGGTGATTTAGTTGGATTTTAATTCATTATGTTTTGGATGATATGCAATCAGGTGTTGTCTCCTTCTATGCCTGCTGCTTGTAACGTTGGTTTCGCTTCCTGGCTCAGGAGCCAATGAGCAGAGCAGCAGAGGATGGAGGGAAATGGCATAAAGTAGTTCTTAGCCTTTTAAAGCAGCTTGGTCACTTATCTCCTCTTCTGCCAGGCCTTCTCCCCCTGCCAGCATTGTTCAGGTGTTGTGTTTAAGTTTGCACTGCTCATCACTCTGCATACATTCCTGGCACACCTAATCAAATAGTTATGTTGTTGTGTTAAGTTTACAATAAAGTCAGTTTGCTTAAGCATTATTTATATGAGATTTCCTTTTGGTCACGTTGGGCTAATTCGTGACGGTGTACATACAAAGGGACAAAATCTGCACCTTTAAAAATAACAGTCAGTCTCTTCCTCTGTGATGAATGATCCTCAGCAAAGGGAGGGAGCTGTCACTGCAGTAAGCTACCAAAATCTCCCACTTCCATCTGTGTTTGATATTTTTGAGGGGAAAAATATGTGATTGTTGCATCCAGAAATTTGTTCTGAAAGTAAACCAAGAATATAGGTTCAGTTTTTGGATGTTTTCATAGTTGGAACATGTTTGTTTTAGTTATCAATGGTTGAATTCAGTTTCTAGATTGCCCACTGAATCATCTCCATGGCTGCTGACATGGATATGAGGGAGCTTTAACTGTAATTTGCCACTGTGACTTTTTATGATGAGGCAAAGAGCAAGGAAGAGGAGTGATGAGTTATTTGAGGATATTTGCTATGATGATAACGGTGAAGTTGGATGAGGTGAGAAAGATTAATTTAATCCCTGCCATGTGTGTTTCAGTGGAGGATTGAATGTATGTCAGCATGTATGCACACAAACGAATGAACAAATGTGTGTGTGTGTGTTTTTTTTTTAAATACAGTTGCATTGATTATTCTGTTTGTGTCGAGATTTAATAGGCTAAGCTGATAAATGAATAATGGGAGTGAGGTTGTGTGCTTGCCTCGATATGTGAGAGAGAAATACATCATCCCCCAGGGACTCTCTCCTTAAAGGGGTGATTTGCCTGCTGGCTTGCTCTTGTTAAAGGGCTGGCTGACATGCTTTGATGTGGTTCTGTGCTCCCTGCAGTTTGATTGGCACACTGGATTAATGTTGTTCCACAGATGAAAGAAACTGTGAGAGAATCATATGAATTTTATGAAATGAAAATAGCAAATATTGAACATGATTAATGAATTGGTTATGTTTTCTAAGTGCTTTCCATGTTAAGCTGTGGACAGGTGTCATCTCGTCTCTTTTTCTGCCCTTCCCTCAGTGTGATCCTCTCACTCAGCAGTTAATCACAAAACATGGTTCTTCTGAAGCCCTCTGTATTTATGCATCTGTCTCTAGTTTTGCCTCTGCATCATCTCACCCTCCTCACCTTCCTCACCCCATGTCTCTGTCTATGCTACTTCTAAGATCGGGGTAATGTGCGGTGATGAGCCAGGTGCTCACTGAACAGTTCATCCTGTGATGGTCAGTGAGCACCGACACCTCAGAGAGCTCCACTGTTTACTCTGGTCAGGCTTAACATCTCACACACACAGACACACACACACACACACCACACACCACATACCAGCTCAGTGTGTGTGCATCATCATGACCCACACTGTCGTCCTGTGTCAGTCAGCTCTACAGACTAATAAAGGTGCTTTTCAGCCTATCAGGGCTGATTTCCATCACCACAGTAAACACCTCAGTACAGGGGTAATTTCTCAATGTCACCCAGGCACCAGCTTCGCCAAACGCTGATCACTGAGCAACACAGATATCTTTGCTACCACTACTGGACGTGATAGACAGATACTTACAAGATGTGGCTGTTTTTTTTTTTTTTAACAACTGGAATTACCTCTATAGCAAACCAGCTTTCATTCCTGTTGAGGAGTTTTAGTTGACCATCACTGCCTTCCCCCATTTATTGTTTCATTTTTATATGAAAAATGTCCATTCTAAATATGCCATGAACATCTGACACTGCTGTCACCATGATAAAAGTTATAGTGCTGATACTAGACCATCTTTTCTAACAGTACATTCGATACATTAGTTTGCCCACTGCAGACTTTTTTTTCCTCATAAAGTTGGGAATCCACAAAACATGGGTAAGAAAACATTTTGCAGATTTAGTTTCCTTTGAAAGGAGCCAGACCAGCGGTTCCCCCCTGTTTCCAGTATTTATGCTAAGGTAAGCTTGATGTCGGTTAACTTTAACAATCAAACATAAATTCCACTAATGTAACACATTAATGGACACTGAAGAACTAGATAAGCAGATGTTGATTGCACCCGATCTTCCGCTGAGCCTGGTTAGCCTTAAGAGCTTTGAAACTATCTTATTGTGAGTGTGCAGTGGACGACAGTGTATCTTACATCATCCATCTGTACATCCATTACTTATACTAGCTTATCCTTCAAAGTGGGGGCTGCATCCTCTAAGTGGGTTGGCAGTCAATCATGTAGCCACATAACCATTCATTTTCCCATTCACAGGCAATTTAGAGTTACCGATTGACTCGACCTGCATTACCCAGGGCCTCGCTGCTGCAGGGTTCCTCCGTTTCACCTTGTTTTACAAGGGGAGCTGCCCAAATTTCACAATTGTCTGGGCATTGGTAGTTTCAGTTATTAACTCTGAAAATATTCAGATATATTCATATGAAAAATATTAGTATTAAATAATCACTTTAAAATGACCTGAAGTTATTTTCCGTCCACAGTAACTTCGTTGTGATTCCCATTGCTTGGAAAATGACCTGGCTGAAATTGTGCTGTCGCTACTGGAGCATAAATAAACCTGTTCACTCTAAGTTAATCCTAAGTAGGCACTCTGCTGTGAGCAGTGCTGTGTGAATGTGGTAGCAGATGATGAGCAGGAGAAGAATAAAGAGAAGGAGAACAGTGTTAATATGGCTTTTTGTGGAGCAACGACTGCTACGTCTGTGCAGAGGTGTGTGTGGATTCAGTTGGAACCAAGAGTGAGAGCACAAATGACAATTTGATTTAACCAGATGTGAAAATGGCCCAGATCTGATTTGAAAGGATTAAACACCACGTAGTTTTTGTTGTTCACCCTGAAATTAAACATCAGATCTGGATCTCAAAGAGTAAAAAAATCTGATGCAGACCTCAGAGGCTCACTGTGTGTACTTGGTCTTTGGGTCACATGTCACATATACCCCCTTTCCACCAAATAGAACCTGTTGCTAGTTCAGTGCTGGTGCCAGTGCCAGTGCTTAGCTGGTTCACCTTGCGTGTCTCCAAAGAAGTTTGCTTTTCCACTGGCAAGGAGCCAAGTCAGAGCCACAGTAATGTTCCTGGGGAAGAGGAAGGTCATCCCCAGGTGTGAAGAGTGAAGAATTGTGGGGAAGTGAGTTCTTCTGTCTACAGTGGGTCACCACCATCTTGGACAGAGTGAATCCCAGCAGTTCCACACTCGATCTTACTGCTGGCTGCAATTAGATTGAACTTGTGAAGGCAGAGCATCCTCCAGCCCCGAGAGGAGAGGGATTTACGCTGGACAGCTAAGTCCCTCAGTTCCTTTAGCCTGCAGTCTCCATTGGTTTCAAACCTACCCATTGAAATGCCAGCTGAATTACTTTGAGAAACCAGGTGTGAGCTCTCAGTGGCCAGGCTGCGACAGTGATTGATTGATGAAGTGTAAGGCAGCGAGAAGTGTGGACCTGCAGCTCAACAGAGCAGAGCGAAAGGGGCTTGAGCTGAAGACCTCAAGAGACTGTAACAAGTAAAACACATGCCGAATGGTAGAGTGCCATATCAGACATGAATATTATTTTTGTAAAGCTAATGTAGATGTTGCAGCTTGTTACCATGGCAAGACTGTTGCCAGGCGCTGACGTGTTGACGTGGTAGCAGACGCTCCTGTCAGAGTGTTGCCATGTTGCGTTGCTGCATCTGTAGCCTAAGCTTTGTAGTGTAAATAAGGATGCCTGCGTGTGTGTGTGTGTGTGTCTGTGTGCGTGCATGTGTGTGCGTGTGTGTGCTGTGTATAGACCTTCATCTATAGACCTGCTGTCACATTTCACATCTGCCAACCAGGAAGACTGAGGGAAGAGGAGGAGGGGTGAACAGTGAGGGTGAATGAGACGTGAGAGACCTAAGTGCGAGACAGAGCTTAAAGGAGAGACAAAAGAAAAGAGGAGAATAATGAGAGGAAGAGGGAGAGGAGAAAGGATTATGGTGTAGTGCAATTTGAAAACACAAGTAGACAGACAGGTAGATATAGTAAATGAGGAAAGCTGTGTGTGTGTGTTTAGTGCAAGAAAACAAACATAGACAATCCTCTGCTCTCATGCTGTGGTGTTCTTTTGCTCCCTCTGTGATGAAAAGGATTCTGGGTAAACAAGTTCAGACAGTGTCTTGGTACTTTTTGTTTGGTACAGTTGCAGGTTTGTGTCTTGAAATCCAGTGTTCCCGTTAAATTCCCACTTGGGTAGCAGAAAAAAATCTTTTTATGACTCTACAATTAAATTGAAAAAAAAGGAAAAAGAAAGAACATTTTAATGCTTAATTTTTCAGACTTTTTCATCAAATATCAGAAATAACTAGAACTCATGGGATCTTAACTGGAGTCAAGGAGATGCTTGTGCTCAGGTGCATGGCATGCATACATTCAGAGAAGAAATATGTCTCTTTCCACTTCCTGCAGCATTATTACATTAGGTTTGACTTACATTAAGCTCAGGGGATAAGTGTGCTAACAAATCTGTACCTGCCAGCTTGAATCCTCTCTTTCACGCTCTTTCACAATAATCCACCCGGGGATTATTGTGAAGGAGCATCACGCCTGCTCACCTTTTAGAGAATATTTTTAGTTCCTGTTAGATTTGGTGTTATCTCTAACAAATTCACTCCAACTCCCAAAGCAACCTGATGGCTCTGATGGATGATGATGCTAAATTCAAGAGGGGTTTGTGAGGCAAACACAATGCGTATATATGCACATAAGGACACAGAGCTGGAGGTTCAGTTGGGAGAGTGTGTATCCAGTTTTTCTCATCTAGGTTTGTTGCTGAATCCAGTTACTGTACAGGTGTTGCATGTATTACATGTATTACAACTACATACATTTTTTAACAATGAGTCTTAAACGTCTGGATGTTATAATATATCAGTTGATTGTTGGCTATAGATTGAACTTTGACCGGTAATATGAGACCCCCGGCCACCTTGAGTACGTCCATCCTACACAGGTTGAAGCTGACACAGTATAAAGTGACCACCTTCCCCCACTCTTTATTATAATAATCAGTCCATCGATAGTCTATTTTTAGCTCCCAGTCTCACTGCTCTGCTTCTGCCTCTCAGTGACTTCCTGTCTAATTATACAAACATGTGTATGCATACACGTGCACAGTATCAAACTCACTCACAGACTACTGTGGATGCACAGTAAGGTTAACCAATTATACTTCCTCTCCTCTCACTGTCTTCTCTGTTGCTGTCTTTTGCTGGTTTTTGCTGCTTGCCACTCTTCTGCCACTCTATTATTTAGCAAAGGTCTTTGTCCTCTTATCGTCTGACACCCAGCAGAGTTATTTCAGTATATCAGCTATTTTAGCTTTAGAGCCAAATGGACTTTCCTTGTTATGTTTTCTACGTAATCTCTCTCTCTTTCTCTCCTCTCTCTCACACACACTCCCACTAATGTGAAAATATTCTGTGGTGTTCAGTCTTCATGGTTTGAGGCAGAGAATGTCTTCACCCCTAAAGTGGCAGCTCTGAATCTTTTCTGCGCTTATTGATTGAAGTCATTTCAGCCACAAATCTCTATGGCGCTCATACTCCTACACTCACAGTGTCACCTCTCAAAGGTTTGGCTACACTGGCTGATTGCAATGCAAAGACCATTTTTGGCTCACGGCCGACTTTATCCTTTATTAGTGAGAGCACGACATCCAATCAATAGTCAGCAGCGGCAGTACTTTTGGCTCAGGGGAAGCGTCGCTGCCTCCCCTCTGTACAGTCTTCTGCTGTTTTTTAATTTGAGCACCTGTGTAGATTGTCCTGCTTTGTTCAGCTCATTTATTAAAGCTCTGCTTGGGAGTTTGTGTGGCCTGTGTACAAAAAAATATGAACTGAACTGAGCTGAAAGACATTTCAGACCTCATCCACAAGACTGCATCAATTATGAATTGAATTTTTTATCAATTTTACCTTCTACCTGGGAGTTTTAGAGGATACGAAAAAGGAAGTTGGTTGTGATTAAATAAAGAAAAAGACAGAGAAAGGCAGCAGTAAGCGTAGAGGAAACGGTATGGATTTTGTTGGGGACAGTGTTTGTTTCACAGTTACTTAGTGGGAATTGCTAAGGGGAACGGAGGAGGAAGAGCAGAGGGAGAGGAGGGAAAACGGGTCATATGCTGAACCGCTGAGTAGAGACGTGTGAAAAGAAAGGGGGAAAAAAAAGAAAGAATAAAAAAGTCGGCCTATCTGCCTATCTCAAGACCAGATAGTTGATCAATATTCCCAGCTCAGATCCTACAAGGCTCTCTCTCCCTCTCTCTCGGCTCGATTGGTGTGTCCAGTGAAGGAAGCTGTGGGAGAAGGCCATCAGCGGGTCATCAGTATTCCAGCTGGCTCTGCCTACTCTGGTGTGGGCAGCAGAATAATTTCACTCTGATCTAACAGATCAATAGCTGTACCCAGTGGAAGGCGACCAGCCCGGCCTGGCCGACTGAGCTGCTGCAGTATTAGTAACACTGCACACACAATAGATGGTCCACTTCAGGATTTAAAAAAAATATATTTTATTTTTGCATATAGTGTGGCCCATGGAGTGGGTCTCACTTTACTAATGTGAGAAGCTTCTTTATATATAGTAGGGGTGCAACAATTAATCGACATAGATGACAATAATCGATAATAAAATTATTCAACAACAGATTTAGTAGTCCATTAGTTGGTTACGTCATCGCCCATGTTTTTCACACTATGGAGCTGAACTAAATGTAGCTCCTTGTAATCTCTGCTGGGAGTTGCGCCGACCACCTCGGTGATTTTGGCCGCCGCCTTGGTTAAAGCGTGTGTGTGTGTTCATGGGGGCCGTTCAGAAACCCATTACTTTCAATATAGATGCGCGTCATGCACATTCACAACCCAAAATGATGCCATAGTGGCGCATATTCGGTGCAACATGGTTGTTTTTTCGTGCACGTCTGTGTTGCACAGCTCCATGGCGAGCTCCTCCCTCCAGTGTTGTGACAGATCCGGGACAGATCCTGGTTCTCCCTCGGGCTATATA
>OMNW01008274.1:46554-97509 GCA_900303245.1 Selene dorsalis
CAGCCAGTGAGTGGTTGTGAATGGGGGACGATTAATCAGCGTATTTTCGCCACCTACGAGAAGTCCCGCCTCAAAATAATACACCAACTCACTCAGTATTCCTCCGCACAGGCAGGCGGAGGAATACTGAGTGAGTTGGTTAGTTCCAGATGAACTAACTTTTGTAAATTTGTACTTTATATTGTACTCTTGAACTGGTGTATTATTTTGAGACGGGACTTCTTGTAGGCGGCTGATTAATTGTCCCCCATTCACAACAGTTCACTGGCTGTGTCTCGGTGCAGCACGAAGCACTGGTATTTCTCAGTGGGGGGGGGGCAGAGACTTTTCAACTGCAGATATTATACCTAGTGGCCATTTGTACCTCATACAACCCCACTTGAACTATCCCTTTAAGTCAACATATTTATCTATACAGTATATTTGCTGTAGGTTTGTTTCAAGTTCTGTACATTTTGCTCTGCAGGATTTCGATTACTTCACTGTGGAGCTGGAGAAAAGCGCTAAAGGTTTTGGCTTCAGTATCCGCGGAGGCAGAGAGTACAAGATGGACCTATTTGTGCTGCGTCTTGCCGAGGATGGACCAGCTATACGTAACGGAAGGATGAGGGTGAGATGCCATGGATGAGATGATAAAAATCTATAAAGTTAAAATGCCCTTTTGGAAATGGTTGGATTACTGTCAGACATTATTCCAGTCAGGTGGATTAAAATGTTTGACCATGTTCATGAGTCATATAATTCCCTGGATTTAAAAGATGATAGTTTTTGCCTCTGTTCCTCTGCAATGCATATTCTGACACTTACTCCTTTGATATTCAGATATTTATATTTAATGTCCATCCCATCTTCTTCTTGAGCAGATAGAGCTTACAGGTTAGGAGAGGGGGAAAGTAAGTAAGTGTATGAATTCATTGACTGAGTGACCATGTGCTCACCCACAGCAACTTCTGTTGAAGTGTATTTGAACAAGGCACTTAGTGGCACTTATACCCCAGTTGCTCCAGTGGAGACAGTGGTTGTGCAGGAAAGTTAACTTTACACGGATACACACAGTTTGACAGGAATCGACCGTGTCCACTCTGTGCCTCCTCCAGGTAGGGGATCAGATCATCGAGATTAACGGGGACAGCACTCGTGACATGACTCACGCCCGTGCCATTGAACTCATCAAGGCGGGAGGCAGGCGGGTGAGGCTGCTGCTAAAGCGAGGCACGGGACAGGTGCCAGAATATGGTGGGTTTCCCTGAAACACACTGATGTCTCTAACTGTCCAAATGTGTCTCTCTCATCAGTCTCTTGCCTGATCTCTTTCTCACTGTCATACTCAAGATTCAGTGTGAGAGGTTCAACATTACTGTGTTTTAACCAGACTGGCTTCTTTCTGCAAATGCTGTATGTTTTACTCAAGAACATATTAACATGCATTAATATCTCTCTGCATTTTGCTCCTCTCTATTCTTCTACTCTGTTATCTGAATCTAAACAGGTCTCTATGTGAAAATCAGTTTAAAACAGTAGAATAACAACTTGCTCTCTGGCCTCCCTCTGTTGTAACCCCTCTGCTTTAAGTCTAATGATTGGTATAGGCTTTTACTTGCCTTCCCTTAGGAATGGTACCTTCCAACCTCTCCATGTGCATGAAAGGTGACACACTAAGCTCCCCCTATTTCTTCCTAATGGGCCACTCTAAAGACACGGTTTGTGAAAAACTGCACGTCTTTATCTCCATACTGATAATCTGTGTGCTCTAGGCATGCATTCATGTGTGCATGTTCATGAGTTTATGCATGAGAAAATAGCAGCCGCGTGTGTTGTAGTAAAGGAGCAATATCATTTGAAGTGACCCTTCAGATGAAATTGTGTGGTGAAGAGGGCTGTGAAGTAGAAGACATCACACAACTACAAAGATATGAAGTGTTTTCAGAGCCTGTCACACATGTCTGTCTGTAGAAGTGTAGATTAGATTTATAAGATATCGTCCCAGAAACTTGTTGAATAGGGCGTTTGTTGCTCTCATAAATTTGCATGCAAGTTTGCCTAACATTATTTCAGGATGTGGTGTGTCACTGTGTTGATGTGGACATCTTTCTTTCTCTCAGCCTTCTCCTCTCCTCTCTGTCTTTTTCTCTCTGTATGCATGTGCATGCTGGTTGTGCCTGGTTTTTCATCTCAGTCCATCTGAGTGTGCTTTGTTTCTCCCATACAGACTGTGGCAGCCCCTGGGATTCCCTTTCTACAGCCCACTCTGCCCTGCAGGAAGTGACCCTTGAACCCCACGCAACTCCATTGCTCTCATCCCATCCAGCCTCAGCCCCAGACTCCCCTCATCAGCTCCCTCTAGAGGCCACAGTGTGCATGGCAGACAAAGCTCCACAGCTGACAGACCACAGCTCCATTAGAGGGGCTACAGGTGGCAGGTCCACCCAGCAGAAGTGCATCATCAGGGGGCAGGGAACCCCTCAGGGGTCTGGAGAGGTGGACTGTGGACCAGGCGACAGACAGCCTCGGGCTTTGCCTACTAAAGCTGTCCAGGGGAGGTCTGTTGAAAGACGAGAGAGGCAGAGGGAGGCCTGCTCCCCCTGCTGCGAGAGAAAGGGTCTGCACACACAGGCGGTGAGCTCTGTCTGGCCCTGGGACACATATGTGAGTGTGAATTCAAATGGAGCCTCTCTGGCCGGTGGAGATGGACACGTCAGCCTCCAGGAGAGGCTGGTGTCCAGAGGTCTGTTTGCCAGAGAAGAGGAGAGGGCCAGCAGCCACGGTGGGCTGTGCTGCCCCACTAAAACTATGGAAGACCCTCCTGCGAGGAGTGCAGCTGCCTCCCCTGGGCCCTGGAACGTCCCTGGGTCTGATAAACTGCCTGGCACCCTGAGGTCCTGGACCTCCACAGTAAGCAGGTAGAATGGATCTAGCTGGTTTTGACTGGATCACACTTTCTGGCTCCTCATTCAGTCCACCATTGGATGAGCAGTAAATCTCCCTCGCTCTTTCTCTCTCTTTCTGTCCTGTTTTCTTCTCCATCTACTTCTGAAATCATATTTTGTTTCATTTGTTCTTATGAGATGATTATTACACCCACCACCTTAAAACGCAGAGGAACTTTCACAGCTATTATAACATACTGTAATAAACCCAGATGGAGGCATTTTGGAACCCGGTCATGAAAGCTGATGTTCTGATCACTGATGAAACCCCGATGTCTGATCGTGAGTGGAGCTGTGCTTTTGAAGCGTACTTTTAAACTGCCCATCCGTGTCTGGTACAGATTGGTTAGTGTAACGTGACCTCGGATGGAACAAGGTTCCTCACAGGAGAGACATATGTACATCCGAAAGGTTTACTTTTGCTCCATTTTCTCTGCACAGTGGGAAGAACGAGACTAGAAATCTGTCAGATGGAAGAAGTGACGCTGAAACTCCTGGAGGACATGACAGTGACCCGAGCAACAGCCTGGTTAACAGGGCATATGTTAAGATCTCACACGCCTACCAATATATCATATACTGTAAATGTAAAGATGTGAAAAATATGTACATTTGGTAAACTCAAAAACATACCCGTGGGTGTTTTTTGAGGCCGTGTTGTAGTTAGAAACATTGTAAAGAAAAGAGAAAAAAAAAAAACCAGGACAGTATTTTAGGATCACTATTTCCATGGCCTCGTCTATGACTACATATCAAAGACTGTGCAAGTCACCGAACCCAGACTGCTGAGAGAGGCAGCAGTCGTGTGCATGGATGTAATCCACCATGTCATGAAACAGGAACTCACATGTCTTTCTAGAGGTAGAGAATAGAGAGGACATCCTCTATGGAGCTGCCTGGTTGGTATTCGTGAGACAAAGGAGATCGTTTTGTTTTTTCATCAAATTGAACTTTAGAGTGACTGACAACAGTTGGCTTAGTAAGAATAACAATACTGTTCTGAGTTATGTACACGACCAGATCACGAGTCAACCATGCAATCATTGTGCAGATTTATAAGCTGTGCTGTATTCATTTGATGCTCAACAGGAAAATTTTTGTCCAGTCTATATTTCCCATTTCTATGCCTTTTACTGTGCTACGTGTACCACATCACTGTGGGAGAGGGGCATCGGTGTGGGGAAGAGGAGGCCGATGGTTGTGAGGTGGGGCAGAGTGCCTTACTCAAACTAATGCAGAGCTGTTGCCGTTTGTGATTCGTTTTGGGAACTGAATGCAAAACAGATGTTTGTGACCATGCACACATATCAGCCAACTGTTGAGTTGTGGAGCCTGTTTTCTTCAGACGTAATACCAAGCAGTATATACAGTTATCTTGATGCACTCTCAGCTGTATAGCTTATCAATGTCAATGATTGCCATTGTCCCCTAGTGTTGAGGAGGAGATAAAATGTAGCCTGTAGCATTACATCCTCCTCTTAGAGAGTCATCGGGGAGAGTCGAGCTGTGAACGTTTATCCAGACAGGGTTATTATTGAAGTGGAACATGGTTTCTGTTGTGTCAGATGAGTGTTATTTCAGCTTTATTCTGTCTGATCCACACATTCACAGGCAGTGACAAAGCTCTGAATCTGAACCTGTGACATGAAGATGAAGATCTGTGAAACATCAGTTCACTAAGTTCTGTCTGCGGCAGAGTGGAGGCATCCTGTTATTAAACCAAGACAACGCATATGAAGTCACTGTCCCTCTGCATTTCTCCAGTTTGATATGATCCATTGCTCTCATTTAAAAGATATCACCAGAACTTCTGAGTACGAGAGCATCATATGAGTTAAGATAAATAATCATGATGGATTGTGACAATGTGACGGAAAGCAGCACGATGGCAGAGCTGAGTTGTAAACTGGTACAGACTAAATGGTTACACTGCTTTTAGAGAGACACCCACAGACTGGGACACTAGTAAGACCTTGTGCATACAGCATCATCAGGACTGAACTCGACTTGCACTGGTTTCTGGGTAAAACATGTGGTCTGGATGTTTCTGAGCTGACTTGAAAAGTTGAACATTGATAAACTGTTTAACATGTTAGTGAGGAGCATGGGAACATGCCATTAGGCTGTAGAAATGTGTTTACTGTATGTAGGTGAAAGAATCTGTCATCCAGCCCTCTGTCTTCATCCAGGCCGTCCCCCTGCCTGCTGTGAGTGATTTTGTATACAGAAACAAAAAACTGCGTTATTGGAACCTGTGAAGGATGGCACGTTCATAAATCCCCATTAAGATCAAGTATAACTGTGTAGTGTTAATTGTGTACTATTCACCTTGTACAGCTGTATTCCTACAAATATGGTTTACTGTATCATTGATACTGTAGTTTCAAAGACGTGAACAACTATTTTTATGAAATGCGACAGTACTGATATATTACATTTTGCTAAAAAACAAAAAACTTGTTTACTGAAAGATATTCTGAAATACTGTCAAATAAACTCTTGACATGGTGTAAAATATTCTTTTCTAGAGATTGTTTTACTTATAACCACAGTGATGAGTTTAGAGCTGAAATGATTAGTCAATTAATCAATAGACAGAAAATGAATGGCCAGCAGTGCTGACGATCGATTAATGGTTGTTATTGTTTACCCAAGCAGAAATGATTCTTTGATTCCAGCTGTCAGATGTGAATATTTACTGCTTTGTTGTTTCATATAAAATTGAATATTTTCAGGATTCAGACTATTAATTGGACCGAATAAGACTTAACACCAATTGGCATGGTAAGTGCTTATGAAAAGTAATATTTGCAGCTCTGGGTGGGATTATACCAGAACAGAAATACTAACAATGAATCCATAACAAATCGAAAGTGGAATTTATTTAACAAATCAGCCTCATATTTTCAACAGAGTGCAATACAGGTACACTTATGGAACAACTTCAGAACCCTTTTAGTCTGTTTGCACGATTGCCCTTTATTAGCCCTGCACACCCACACCGTTTTTCCCTTCACTGGAGTTGATTAGAGCTCTTTTCAGCTTCAGGTTGTGCAGATCCCGACTGGGGAGTTTTCTGAGGTCACCCAGCTGAATGAACAATCTGAAAAATGTCACAGGTAAAACCAAATCTGTCAATGAAGAGTGGACACAAAAATATAACCCAGAAAAAAAGGTCAGAATAAATGAGAACCCCTGAGTGAGTATGATCAGAGATTTAATACGGGGTACCGTTCCTTTAATGACATCAGACGTACAATTATGTTCAGTCTGGTGCAGGTTTCCAGTGAAAGTGACAGAAAATTTAATTGGAGGTACTGATTACACTACTGTCCAAGTGGATGAACAGTTACGTCTATAAAGATTTTTTTTTTTAAGATAAAAAATATTTACACACTTCTGAGCAAAGCGGGGACACATTTTCTTTTAATAAAAAACAACAACTTGTAAACATTTTCCCAGCATGTCATTGCTGATTAGTGGATTAGGCCTAGATGGTGAGCTGTCATTCGGCTACAGTTGATGTCTCATTGTTGTGGGTAATTTTCTGTAGGAACTGAGGTTTCACCATTTTCCTGCACATCCAGAGGAGCCTCCTGAGAAGAGAGACCAGAGAGATTAATAATGACAACTCCAAAAAAGGGTTCAATTGCTCTCGTCTTTTTGCAAATGGGTTTTAATTAAAAGGTAATTACTCTTGTCTGCGAGGTTCACGGTCATGGATTTGCTTACCTTAAGATGTCTGTAGGCTCCCATTTGGAAACGACAGCAAACTACGTCGACCAAGAAGCCGACCATACTGTGGAGCATACCTGCAAGTGAGAGACAGAGATCTAACCTGTAGATGATTAAATTCATGGCACCTCTGATGAGGTGAAATTCGCTCGGCTCGAGCTGTTAAGTGTGCTAGCTGTGGCTTTTACTGGAGAGGGTGTCAAGTCAAGAACAAGTCTGTATCTGACAGAAATCCATAAATAAAACACAAGCATGACTTTTCTCTCTTTCCAAGCTGTTTAACCCAATTTTATCAAGACTACATGTCGACCCTCACAAGCAGCGTCGTTCTAAACTCATCGCCTCCTCCCATCACCCTCAGCGTTTGCTTCTATTTGTGCAAAATACATAGAAATAATACACAAAAATGGCAGCTGTTAATGTGAACTGGTAGTTTTCTGTTTTTAATACGCTGGTGTCTGTACACCAGCTGCATTAGCAAAGATGCCTACAAAGAGAAGAAATAATACTTCCTAATCCCCATGAGTCTTTTTCCTGGTTAAAAAAAGGTAAATAAAATAATTTTTAAAAAATGATTTAAATAAATTATTCATCTTCAAGGTGTTTTACATCTCTGTAATTTGATTATCACGCTTACAGTTGATGGCTGTCCAGAACTCAGGAAAGCAATATAAAGTTTTCTTACAGTTTCAGTGGTCAGCACTTAAGAGTGTGGGGGAAGACATCATAAAGCTGCAGTGAGATCAATGAGACATTTTACCAGCTTAGAGAGTTCATCTTACCTGTGGTGGAGAAAATGCCTCCAATGATGCCGCAGAGTCTGACGAGAAACTGCCAGAGGGGCATGTGCTGCTCCGTCACTTTGACCATAAGTGAGTTGATATCATACTTCATAAAGATCCCTGAGACCCCATGGCTGCCTGCAGCATGGTTTATCGCTCGATCCTGAGGAGGAACAACAGGACAAATACAAACACCATCCTGATAGATTACACAAATATACAGACTTAAAAAAATAAGGAAAACCTACCCGCTCAGTGACTGAGTACTGATGTGTGTCAGCAGAGACCTTGTAGGTATTCAGCTTGGTTGGCACGATGGTGACAAAGTATTGAAACATGTGGTTGGCTGGAGGGAATGATCAAAAATCCATCAGTGGAAAAAAGCAAATCAACAGGGTAATAAGAAAAAGAAAACAGACACATTTGTGTTGGGCAGCGCAGACGTACCATCGGCGGTGACTTTCTCTGTGCCGTCCAGTGGGTTGATGATCCCTGGTATCTCCTCTCCGAAGGACAGGTGGTCGATCCGGTGAGAGAAGTTATAAGCTGTAGCACAGTGCCGATGCAAAACAGTTACCTTCAGCACTTCATGCGTCAGTGCGACCAAAACTTCATACACAGTGTAAATATAATCACTCAATGAGAACATAAAGTAGATATGTTACGTTAAAGAGAAAATACACTCACAGTCATGGCTGACTAGAGCAGCTAGATGGGCATGGCCTCTGGGATGAGGGATGGACCTGTGGAGGTATTAAAACTTGTTTCGTCTGTTTGAACAATTGATAAAACATGCACAGGTCTCATTCTTGTGTTCCTGATAGACAAATTATCAATACATCATTATGATCATGTTCATGAACCAATGTATACATACTTTCCAACAGTAATATGGAAATTTCCGGCCACCTTGTTGACATACAGATGTCCATGTATCCTGCAGGCACTGAGGGAAGTGGTGCTGTCCTCACTGTGGCAGAAAGAGAGAAACACAACATGGACCAGAGTATGTTTTGTTAAAATACATGAATGTTTCACTGTAATCAGATTTTCAATCATCTCTCAACTCCAAAAAGAAAAGGCCTTATTTTTAAGATCCTGTACCTTTGCTCCTGAACAGGACGACTTCCTTTTAGTGCACTCTTGAAGAGCACATCCTGCAGAGAGTGCTCCACTCTCAGGCGCTCCTGAATGTGCAAAAGGGTCCTGAAGGACAGAAAGGTTAGGAAAACAAGGATTCACTTGGAGGAAGAAAAAAAAACAATTCATCAGATAATACAGGTTCACACGATCCCATTAAGGAGTGCCTGAGATATTAGATGTCCAACAAGCTGCTTTGAATCTTACATGTGCCACAGTCTTTGCTCTGGGGAGAGTTCAAAGTTGACCTAAAATGTGGAAAACAAAACCGTCAGACAATTGTAAAGAGGAGTTGTACTTTAAGCTCCTCAGATTCATTATTCGGTAAATCACAGGAGCTCATACTCACTGGTTCATATTTTAAGCCGTCAGATGCAATCATGGTCTCAGCCAGATCCAGAACATCGGCACCTAAATCTATATTTATGGACACATGCAAATCAAACACATTTCATAACACCTCTCCATGAGTGATGAGTGCTTTTTAATAAAAGTAAGATACAAATGAAATGTTAATGTTTTGTACTTACATTGGCATCTCATGGCAACTGTAATGTCAACATTTATCCTGAGTTTACTGTAAATGAGGAGCAGATGCAGAACACAGTGGTCAGTTTATTAGGGACACCTGACTAGAACTAGCGCCATCTAATGCAACAGCCCTGCAGTAAAGTCTAACTTTATCACAATGCTCAGTTTTGTTGATAGTTTGTTGAAGAGGAGTTGATTAAGCTGTGTGATGATTTGAGGGGATGTAGTATGTGGTGCTGTTGAATCACACTGCATTGTGTCCAGGTGTTTGGCCCACCTCATTCATTTAAATCCACGAAGATGAGCTTAACAACAGACACGCCTCTGTGCCTTTTATATGCCTCTTACACAACTGAAGCAAACAAACCCGACATTTTAACAGTAGTGAAGTGAGGATTTCTTGCAGTGCTGTTGTATTAGTTTCAGCTGATCGGTCCTAATAAACTGACAGGTGAATGTACAAAGCTGAAAACAAACATCAAGCGCAGTAATAGCGTCTGTTTCTCACCTGCTGAAGTCATTGTCCACCTCATACTCATACCTCATCCATGTGTTTCTGTACACAAAGAACTCCAGGAAGGCAAGTACGGCCATGAGGGTGAAGGCGATCAGAGACACTGGTGATAGAATCGCCATTTAAAAAAATTACTGAATGAACGATACAACTGCGTTTGTGCTTGTGTGCGTGCGTGCATGTGTGTGTGTGTGTGTGTGACCTACCTGTCCCACCGCTGGCCGTGGACTCCACGTAGCTCTCGGGAACTTTGGGGAAAGCGTCCAACTCCTTGACCAGAGTCAGAGCCTTCTTCTTGGTGAGCCTCCTCATCGTCGGAGCGGTGGTAACTTCAGGTGAGCTCCTTCATGCAGCGGACGTCTGCTAACGGCCGTCGAGCTGTCAGTCATACGTTCGTCGGCTCGGTGCTGACGTCGACCATGTTAACAACCGAGCTAACCGTTAACGTCAGCTACGTTAGCGCACTTAAAACATAGCCGTCGACTAAACAAAACACGCAGTAGTGTACATTCAGTTGTAGAGTTTCTCTTTCGTCCAAGCGAAAAACCCAGAAACACCCAATCCCGATGTTTCCTGTGAGTGTTGTGGAGGTTAGCTAGTGTGCTTAGTAGTTTGACCCCATTGTCTGGAGACAAAACTGTCCCGGTCCGGACTTAGCGCCCTCTGCCGGTGCTACACCCGTTTCTAATGTTTTAAAACAGCTTAAAACTTGAAACTGTAACACGGGAAATATATCGAAGAAAGAGACTCTATGACCATGAGCGTATAAAATGCATTTAATATCACATAGTCCGACACCAGCGAGAGCAAACAAAAAAAAAACCCGAGTGACATCTGTTTTCTCTTACGTTAACCTTTCCCGTATAACCCGGGCCTATCCGGAATAGCCTGATTAACCTGAATTTGTCACGTCTGCTTCCTCTTTTTTTTTTTTAAGACCTCGTCCTCAAAAGTAATCTGAATCCCGATTTCCTTCAACACAGTTTCAACAAAAAGTTGATACTGTGATGAAAACAGGGTTTATTTCAGGGCTGTTGAAGTGGACCACATTGTTTTTTAGGTTATTAAAGGTTCCTAATAAACTGGTAGCCGAGAGCGTTAACAACAGGTAAACACTTACATTTACATATAAGGAATAGCTCCTCCCCAAAGTTCAGGGCAAAAGGAGCTGTCTGACCTGTATATATTGTGCTCTGTGTACAGTATTTCTGTGCTTGAATATCACATGGCTCCTTGGATGAATTATGACTATACTAGTCTTATTCTTTTAACATCTCCAGAGGGACCATATTGTGCAATATCAATACTAGGAAAAAGCATCATCTTAAAACAATTTCAGAGTGAATATTCAGACTATTACACTACAGGGGAGACTATTCTGAATATTCTTATATTAGTAAAACACAATGAACCTTGTGCTTTGGAAACAGTAGCTTACATTTTGGGCCTTGCAGTTTTAACAAATTCACTTACATTGGACTGTATAGTTAATATAGGTGCACCTGACGTCTTGTTCAAATCAGTGTGAGGATATTGGTAACTGGTATTATTCACTGGTGACATTTCCATTGTTAATCCACTGACACTGAGTAGTGTCAGGACTCATACAGTATTTGATTATAATATTATATCCAAACAGGGTTCATGTGAAGGTTACAGCTGACACTTTATCATTTCCACAATCCTGTAACATGTAACATCTCTTTTTATGGAGCAGCTTCAATGGTTCAACACTTCATCACTACATTCTCTCTACTTTCACTGAGATTTTTCAAATCCACAAATTAAAACTGAGATGTAATAATATACCAGAGATAACAAAGGAAGTCAGGTTTAGGTTGTATCCCCATCTTCAAATCAAAACTGTATCTTTAATGGGTAACAGTATTGAGGAGTGGTCAAAACATTCAGTCACACAACCTGGTCTCTACATCTTAGCGTGAACTGGTGTCAGATTAAAAGCTGTTGAAATCATTTAAATACCTGGTTTTAACAGTGATGCACAGTACAACAATTATTTGTACCACAATACAATATTAGCTACTAACAAACCCCAATTACTTTTTCAGATTGAGAACACCAACTTTTGCCTTTCAAGTAACATAAATGATGAGACATTGTGAAACCTCTTCACTCCCTTCAAAACACATGAAATGTACTTATATAACATGAGTGAGGGTTTACAGGTTAACTGTCAACAAGACAGGTATATTACTAGTATGCATAGTTGTATATATACACTATACATCTTCAAGTATTATCTGCATTATTTTAATGCTATGCAGGTGGAGGACAAGTAAGCATGCCAACATATATCCAGTGTCCTTGTCGACAGTTCATAGCCATCATCAGGGTTATGATGCATTTTCCAATAGACAGATTAATGACTGGAAAAGTCAGCAAATATTGCAGAGGCCAACACAAACTGAAATATGCAACATGAACTCCTGCAAAAATAGTTTATGAATGAAGCTCAGTTTCAAGTGACTGAAATAATTCCTTCACAAAATGTCACCTCTATTCTGCAGGTACAGAATCAGGACCTTCGTCACGTAGCATGCTGGTGTCTAGCACATCAGAGGTGGGCGTGTCAGGCGGCTCTTGGGAGAGATCTTCTGAGCATCTGCTCACCGTGGGTGAGATCACATCTGGACTTGTGTCACATGACTCTGTACTCTGCTCCGAGGTGGCTGTTGCAATTGTTGTAGCAATACTGGGGAGAACGGGGCCAAACTCATCGTCGTCATCCTCCAGGATTGGTGACTGAATATCTATCAAAAAAAGAAATGGCATTTGAATTAGCTTATTTGGGGAGGTTCATTCTCTGTTCATTCTTCAAAGGAAGTTCATCCTTTGGAGTGAGGACCATTTTGTAAAGTGACGACATGTAGGCCGGTCCTCACCATATTTTCATTGTAATGGATTTTAGAGGCTGTTTTTATGCATTTCTCCAAGTTCCCGATCCCGGTCCTGATCCCGATCGCGATCCCGGTCCTGATCCCGGTCGCGATCCCGGTTCGGGTTCGGATCCCGGTTCCGGTTCGGGTTCCGGTCCCGGTCCCGGTTCGGATTCCGGTGCCGGTGCCGGTCCCGGTTCGGGTTCGGGTCCTACTCCCGGTTCCTGTAATGTCCGGGTTCCACTGTGGCTCTGGTACCGGTACCGGAACCCGAACCCGAACCGGGACCGGAACCCGAACCGGAACCCGAACCGGGACCCGAACCCGAACCGGGACCGGGATCGGAACCAGAACCCGAACCCGATCCCGAACCCGAACCCGAACCCGAACCCGAACCGGGACCGGAACCGGAACCGGAACCCGAACCGGGACCGGGATCGGAACCAGAACCCGAACCGGGACCGGGACCGGGACCAGATCCGGGATCGGGATCGGAACCAGAACCGGGACCAGATCCGGGATCCAGACAGGGACCAGGAACTGATATGTTCCGACGCTTCCGACGACATCTGCTGTATTTGACTTTACATGGCTTTGAACTCTGGCTAATTTCCTTTCAAAGACTTGAAAAGTGACATAAGTCAAAAAGTCTAGCTACACACTAATCCAAAATGGCGCCCATGAAAAAGTCCACACTTCGTGTCGTGTGTTTTAATACTGATTGTTTCACTTTGTTTCTTAAAGAATCTGAGGTGGGACATTGAATCAGGGTCATCTAGTGGGGAAAGTTACAAGTACTTCTCTCTAAGTGTAGCAGAAAGGGTGGTCCTCACTCCATCTGCACACCTACCTGGAGCTCACTATGATGCCCATACAGGAATGTGTGTGTGTGTGTGTGTGTGTATGACATAAGAAAAAGCTAACTCACTGCTGAAAGCATCTGGATACTGCTTAGCAATCTTCCCTTTTAATGTCCTAGAGAAGCAGAGGAGACAAAAAAATAAAAAATAAAAATCAAGTTTGTATTTGTGTTTGGATGTTTGCACTGGTGGGGTAGTGTTTACCTGATCCTCCTGAAGATGCTGTCCAGATCTTTCTTCATCTCCACAAGGGTGCGAGTGTGGAGCAGAAAGTGGTCATTCATTTGCTGCAGTCGCACGTTAGAAAGCCCATTGAAGTTTATCAGCATTTCATTAGTTTTCTCAAAGCGGTCCAGCCTGTTACCACAGTAAGTCAGAAAAGCAACAACAATCAATCAGTTTAGAAAGAGCAAGGTACATGGCAACATCACAGTCATATTCAAGTGAACTAACCTTCACCACACAGCACAACATTTCATACTTAGCCATCAATAAACACGGAAGCAGCACTCACATGTGTCTCTGAGCCTGGATGATGGCGTTAACATCCTCAGAGTTGACCATGCTTAGCATCCTGCCGCAGAACACACCGGATGCTGTGGGCTCCGCCATGGTGAGGACCAAAACCACAAACCTGGGAATACAAATTTGAATTCAGAAATGTGCGACCAGTATAGTCATCACAAAGATAAACAGCATAAGAGCACTGAACCACGTGATAAAACTATTTAGTGCTGACATCTGTATTAACAGCTGGTTATATTCAATCGCATTAAATTTTCTCCAGAGCTGTTCATTTTCTCTGAGATGTTTTAAACACAAGAGCTTGTACCGGTGTGTAACTCTTGACGAAATTACCCCGTTAGCTTACCGGCTAAACTAACAACCGGAGCTACAGTGTCTGTGTTACCTATCACAGGTTCCGCGGTGTTGGGATTTCGACCGCTTTCCGATCAAATAACAGATTTTAAACTACATCTGCAGCCTGAAGCTTCACCTGACAGCTGCCTATAAAACAAAAACACAGCACATCCGTATTTTTTATAACTTCCGGTCATAGGACCACCGTTTCCGGTGGGGTTTTTTTATTCATTTTTTTCTCCATTTCTTTATTTAAAACGGTGTAAATTACAAATGTACACCATTACGAGATATAATGCGATGATTGAAGAGCTGATGATGTAGTTTGTCTTTAAGAACAGAGATTATATAGTAACAACAAAAATGAATGTGTGACACACTTCAAACCTTCATGATACGTCAATATCAATTTCACATTTCCAAAAGTTAAAGTATTTTTCTTCTACAAATGTTATCATACACATGAAATGCAATGCTGTCCAAAGTAATGTTTGTTTTTTCCTTTCTGCCAAAATATATATTTCAAAATAACATTGCTCTAGATAATGATTATCTATCATTACTAGTGTATTTTTACTTTAAGTTGAAACCATATATTAGATGTGATGTATATATATGTCATAGTAAATCATTCCTAATATAACTTTATGGTTAACTGAAATAGGATCTTGCAGCTGAATTTATGTTTATCCACTTACCCACCTTATACCAACAAAATTAGTAACTCCATACTTCCAGAAAACTCACAAAATTACTTTTATTGAGGGACAAGTAAAAAAAGTACATGATGTATAAAAAATACAAAACCGCTTTGTCTAACTTGTAAGCTAAGTAAATGCATAGCAACAGTACATGCAAGTCTAGAGTTAGATATCCTACTGTTCTGTAACATTTTAAGCTACAGGCTAAACAGGGGAAAAGTACAGTTTGGTTGCAAACTATCATTCGTTTCACTCTACATGATACAAATCCAAAATGATGATACAGAATAAGTTAGGTTGCACGCAACTCAACTGGTGAGTAAATAAATACTTAACATCATTTCACAAATATTGACAACCGGTAATTCAACACGACGTTAAACAAAGCTTGTGTGAGAATTACATTCGATTTCTGATGTACAAAAAACCATGCTAGGCGTAAGCTAAAGATGAGAAGAGTTCTGAGTATTACACTTCTAAGTGGGGATGCAGTGATATAAATAAATATGAAATAAATAAATAATGAAACCCTTATAAGAGCCAAATAGCTCACCCAACCCCTTATGTACATAACACACCCCCTGCTCCCAACTACAACATCACATGTATGAAATTTCCTATTAGTGTTTGTTTTTAGAATACCAGAAACATACATACAAATGACCTCGGACAAGCACAAGTGTCCATAGAAAACCTGCATTGATTTGACATTGGGTGAATTTCAATGTGCTTTGGCTTTCATTTGATAAATAAAGTAATATTAGGCTATATATCACAACACATTTGTGGTATATAAGAGGCAATGGCATAGAATTTCAGCTTGTATAAAGTCTTTTACCATATACTGACCAGGAATGAGGGAAATTACTGATATTGATATTGCTGAATGACTATAGACCGATTGTGTTTTGCTGTCGTATTGTGTGGTTGTTATTATGCAAAGACACTTATATTTTTCCTTTTTCTTTTTTTACATATAAAAATAAGTTAAAACTTCAGAGAAATGGATCCAAAAAAATAAAAGTAAGATTTACAGTTTATATAAGGCCATGCAATTTTAGTAGACTCATGCATCAGATCATTAGGTCTTTTGGATGAGTGGCTTGCCATTCATGCAAAATGCACTATGTGTCGCTGAGGCCACGATAAATATAGCTACTGTCCCTTTTTGATCCTAAATACCAATCCAGAATTAACACTAGCACTGTCTGTAACACATAATTAAGGCTGGTGTATTTGCTGTTGAAGCTGTGAATAGGCCTTATTTAAATGGGACCCACATACGTATTTGCACACAGAGATGCTAATCCAGTCTACAAACACAAAATCTTTGATAGGAGTGGATGTCAATGTAAATAGACACAAACACAAGGGCTAATGTACAGGTCTGTGCTCTGTTAATGTAAAGTGTCATTCATTCCAAAACGAGATACCCACCATTTTTTTCAAAAAAAAAAGAGCTATCTATTCTGAACAAAGAAAGCAAAACTTATCCCATCCTATTAGTCATCTTGTCATATATGCTCATAAAATATCCATGTTGTGAATGGTTTCTTCTTCATGTTTGAAATGTTGAGTAATGAATTTCAAGTAGCACCTTTTTCTGAGTAAGTGGATCTATTGCGTTTTGGAATAAAGTCTTTTTAAATGTACCAGCAAACTAAGAGCTCCAGCATTTCATCTAAAGTAGATCATTAAACAACACAGATGATGATGATGATGATTATGATGATGATGATGATGGCCCACCGTCAGGATTGTTGGAATATTAAATACAAAAAAAAAATGACAAAGAGGAAACACAACAGTCCATAGGTTACCGTTTAAACATAATAAACAAACCTCCAACATTATTTTGGAGAAGACCAAAGGGATTTTCAGCTGCTTTATGATTGAAGGCAATCTGAGGCGACTACTTTCTGTAAGTGCTCGAGAGGAAAACAGCACCCCAAGATTTCTTCAGAGATGTGTGCAAGGAAGGTTTTGACTTTACCACCCTTCCTCTGCCGCCGCTACCACCACGCTTCTAGTTGGAGGTGTTGTCACGGTAACGCATAACTGAGCAGGCTCTGCATTTTCGTTACATGTTATCATCTCCTTCACTTCTTCACCCGTCTGGGAATTTTGCCCGCCGACATCCATGCCCACCTGGCCCTCCACCACCTCCACTTCTTCCTCATCTTCTTCCTCCTCCTCCTCTTCCTCCTCTTCTTGCTGCTGCTGTTGTCGTTGTTTGTTGCGGCAGCACGGTTTGAACAAGTGCGGGTCAATGAGCACCTCCCCAAAGCGCCCCTTGTAGATTATTCCACAGCACACTTTTTGCCTGCACAAAGTATAACACATTTTTTCTCACATGTCACATCAAAAACAATCTGCAATGTGTGGTTCTACTTTCTAAATAACAAATCTATGGCTTCACTCTCTGACCTACCTCTTCCAGTAGGTGAGATCCAGGAAGGAGAAGACAGGTGAGCGGCTTGATCCTGGGCTGAGCTCAGTGTCAGAGCCATCATCAGACAGGTTGCTGTAGCTGGGGGACTGAGCTGGAGAGGCACTGGAGGTGGTGCTGTGAGCATCTGAATCTGGTGGGCAGAGGGGGTCATTAGGTGTTACATGTATGCTTCTCTTTTTGTGGACCAAAAGCCAGTGGCATGAACATTGGTATTATTGCATGACAAATACGCAGAGCTCACTGTGTCTTTTAAGCTCTTTTTGCAGCCTGCTGATCTGACTTGGCCGTGCTTTCTTGGAGATGGACTTTATTTTCTTGGGCCTGGATGTTATCTTTAAGCTGGGACCTCCCCTGGCGTCCACCACCTGTGTGAAGCAGAGGAGAAAAGAAGCAGTGAGAAATTTTTATTTGTACTCAAATTGCAGGATTCAAGCAATTCATCCAGACCCATAGAGCTCAACCATATCTCACTCACATGGTTCCAGTTCTTCTTAGTTCCCACCGGTAGCTTTTTCCATCGTTTCACCAAGAGCACACAGGCATTGCAGATTTCTCCAGATCTTGTTTCACTCAATCTACAAAACAAGTTATACTTTGTGAGGGAAAATGTTTCCAGTCCCTTTGGTATATTAAAATCATAGGCATGGTTTCTGCTGCAGCCACGTGCTCAGGTGTGTCTCCTACCCGAAACAGCTCCTGAACTCCTTCTCATATCGCTTGCTGTCCGTGAAACGAGAGCTGGACGACTTTGCACGGCAGATGCAGCAGCCGTCCAAACTTCTGTACATTTTCGGCTTGTGAAAGCCAAACATCTGGGCGACAAGAAAAGATTTAAATGTTAACATGTCAGACTCGCATCACTGGGCATCATGCTTTAACTGCAGTACACTCCCTCCTCCTCCATCTCGCTCCTCGGCAGCCGTAGCCTTCCTCTTCTTCTTCGGATCAGAAATCGTGTTTTATTGTGCCATTTCAAACAGAAACTATTACATGTGTATCGAATGATCTTGTTACAATCCGAGAGCACTAAAACATCCACGGAGAGCATTTTTTGTTAATGCATCTCTCCGCTCTGACCCACATGGGGGGAAGTAGGTCAACAGTCAGACAGCGTGTCAGACAGATCATGTCACCATGCTGCGCTCGCAGGATGCACGCTTCATTTTGGCAACTCAAAATATAAACATAAGCACGCACTTAGTCCCGGCCTTCGTGCTGCAGATGATACATTATACGTTTTGGTCAAAAAATAAACTGCAAAATTGAAAAGTATGTTGCCAAAGATCTGCAAAAATATAAATGTGTCCCGCGTGAAAAATCGCTCGAATACAATAAGCGAGCCGATTATGCAGAGGAATTGTGATTTATGTTGCTAGGCAAAATGTATCCTCCACAGCACATGTAGACCTGAACTGCGGCAAAACTGCGAGCCGCGCCCCCCAGACTGTTTTTTTTCTTCTTCTTGCCATCAGTCCTCGGGGTCCACTGTCAGTGCGGTGCCACAGAGAGCAGCCAGAGAGTAGGCGAAATCAAAACCTCTCACTCTGCTGCTTATATCTGATACTCTGATACGGTTACAGAAAACGTGGGAGAGCAGTAGGAAACTAGAAAAGCTGCCTTATAGCTGAAAATATTGAAAAAAATAAAATAAATAAAAAATAACACGATAAACAGACGCACTGTCTACACAGGGGAAGCGTATAAAATTATGTTGAAAATCCATCACATAAGTGTAAAAACTTTACTCCTGCAGCAATTTCCCACAGAAACTGCAAATAAAGTCAGTGTCCTACAATTATGCAGAGGTCGACTCTAGATCTGCTTAACCAGGAAAAGGATGAAACATTTACATCACTGTCCTGACTAAGACGACAGCACACAACACACAGGTCACACAACATAACACACTTTAAAGCAATTAGACAAAATAAAATAGAATAACCAATAATATTAAAAAAAAAAAATGTATTCAGAGGGACAATTATATTATCAATTAAATAAGTTTAATTAATTTGGATGCGTCATGTTATAAATCTGGTATTATATAAATAACCTTGTATCAGCTCGTGCATGGGTTTGGGGTGTACGTTAAGGATTTTCGGTCCGAGTGGGTGCTCTGTCAACAACACACGATCTCTGCAGCAGAATACAGTACGTGACGCAACTCAACATGGCAACACACTTCAAAGGCGGAGGCAGTGTGGGGAAGGGGGTGTGATGCGATTTTACCCCAAAACTGTAAAAAAAATAAAGAAAACTGAAAAAATCTTTTCGAAAGCGGTCGGGCCTCGCGCAAAAGACCCCTCTGCTTTTTAAAATAAAAAAAGACGCCGCGAAATGCACTTGTTTTTATCGAGAGAAAAGTGCGAGTCGCCGATTTCACCGCCCACTCCAGCGAGGAAGCATGGCATGCCACACGACCTGCTTCATGCGCACCCATTTTATGATGACCGTCCTCTGCTCGACGGAGCCAGACTTTCCTAACCCCCACTACAGCAACTTTCCGCAGCGATATGAACTGAAACAAACACATATCGAAAGAAAAATTACGTATCTTCAGATTCAAGAGAAAGCTGTTGTGGGATAATCGTGTAATTTGATCTTTACTCTTTGTTATTCCAGAGCCGCCTCGCTGCAACAGTCCACCTTCAACTACATGTGCACGAAGTTCAACGCGGCTGCTTCATGAAAGTCGGTGTTTAAACCGCCTTCTGGTGCTAAACAACACGTATTATCCAGCTAATGTTTCATAAAATGCTGATAAATAGTTTGTGTTTCGCTGTTTTGTTGACAGCGGCGCCCGCGTGCTAAGCAGCATCTCTGCTCCGGGTGGGCGTGAGAGACTCAACTTGGCTTATTTAGCAGGCGTAACTGTGTAGTAGACTACACGCGCTCTACAGCCACAATGTGAGACGTCGGTGCTTTTTGCAGAGCAGGTTTCACACCGTAATGCACACAAAAACCAACTTTCGCTCCATTTCAGCAGCGAGAGAAGGGGATGAATTCCTGTAAGAGCCAAATGCACTGAAGCAACCAATAATAACAGCTAACCCTTGCTCGTCTTTCTTGCACGTGAAGGCCATTTTTAAACCACTAAACGCATCTTTTCGTTTATTCTGCACATCCTCCACTTTCTTTGAGTGTTTATAAAGTTGCCTACACACCATGCTGACCACCCAGTCGGTTTTGCAGCAGGCCTAAAAAGAGCAATTGTTCTGAGACAAGTCGAAGCTTGGTCTCAGTAACACATCAGGAAGCCCCGCAAACACTTTAAACCCCCTTAAAGCGTCACAACAATGCAGTTAAAACCGACTGCTTCCCTTACCTTGTTGCAAGTTGCTGGAAGCTGAGTCAAAGTACAGGTTCCCTTTAGCGCGTTGTTACGATGTGACTATTATGAAAATCAACCCGCATCAGTAACCCGCTCTCTTGTTGATGTCTGCGCTTGTGGACGGGACTGGATAGTTGTGGACCCAGTGCGCATGCGTCGTATCCACACCTCCATTTCAGAGTAGAGCAGGAGGGTTTTTTCTTTTTCTTCAATCAAACCATTTACATAAACGACGTATGACGTGTCCGTGCGTCTGCATTCTACTGCCCTTATAAGGATGGGAACATTGCGCGGGAACAGGGGGCTCGGCCCCGGTTGCTATGGCACATTGGAGAATGTAAGCAGGGGGGCGGGGCCTGTCGTTTTACTACAGAGCGCCAGATGGCCCGTCTGGAGGCCTACGGTTTTTAGGGGGCTCGGCGTCTCGCACGGAGATGCGCTTTGTTGATTCCTATTGCGTGACAACGGACCAGATCAGATTAAGGGTATATAAAATGGGACTGAAACATGGGGTTTCCATCCAGCGGTCAGTTTAGAGCAAACACCCGTCCGTGCCACTGTCTCCTCAGACCACCAGCAAAACAGTCGTCCCCCTGTCACATTAACACCGTATCTGTTTGGGATGTAAACACTGTCGTCCAGTGGTGGAATGTAACCAGGCCCAGTGGGCTACGTTTACTCAAGTACTGTACTTCATCACAAAGTTAAGGTACTCGTTACTACTATTATCTGATTGTTTTAGGTAACAGTTACAAAATATGTAACACACCAAACGTGAAAATGAATCGGTTTTGCTGAAATTTCATTTTGTCATTTGGGATATTGATTGGACCAAACAAGCATTCCTGAGGATATAAATACTTTCCTTGTTGGTACATCTAATATATTTTGGAAACAGGTAACATGTAAACAAAAGGGAAGATGACCTGAGTAATTTACTGAGTTAATTTCTTCAGAAATCACTGAATGAGCCAATATAAAAATTCTTCCTGACAAGCTTTACAGAAATAGGTTTTACTTAAGGGGTATTGAATAGAATCACATGTTTTTTCTTTGAGTCATAACTTGTGTGTACATGGCTGTTTTCATTTGGTGTAATGGATATGATAACAAAAAACACTGCCATTAGTGCAGTCGAGCAATCAAGTTTGTATTTGGCAAACTATAAAAGTCTAATTCTTTGACGAATTCAGATGGAATAATTCTATGTGGTGAGTACACAATATTTGTTTTGGATTTGAAGACAATTTATTTTTCCACAATCTTATCAAGTCCTTTCAGACACCAGCAATTTAGCATAAAAACCCACACCAAGACTTGCCAGTTATGTCAATATTAACTTTAATCTTTGACAACACATTTAATGAATAACAGTTCATTATTGCTTTCTCTAATCTGTATTTAAATGATAATAGAGGCTTGGTCATTGTGGGTTACATAGTGCTTGCAGGAGAGTGCAGGAGACGGCATTTTCACAATTCCTCAACTGTTAAATTAAATGCAACATCAACAGAATACGCAGTGTTTTTTAGGAACCTGTGCTCTATTCATTGTCTGATTTTTGCAAAGACAATTGAACAGTTCATAAACAAACAGCATGACTATTAATCCACATAATCAGTAAAGTGTGTCCATAGTGGGATCTATTGTTTTTACACAGACACAAACAAGATGCCTTTATACAGAAAAATGCCACAAATTCATGTTACCGTAATAACAAATGGCTACAATTCTATCAAAGATATAATGAAGCAAAATATTTACAATGATTGAGGGGAAAACAACTTTCTGACAAAGTGGCAAAGACTATTTGAACTGACACAATTAGGACACTGGTTTGGTTTCAGCAGTTCACCAACGGAGGATTTCATGAGCACAACTCAGCTCAGCTTGTGACCTTAAACTGAAATAAACAAAGGGAAACAGGCCAGACCTTACATAATATAACAAGAGCATAATAATATAACATTTTGTAACATATTATAGTATGGGAACATTATCTTTATTTTGTATATGTATCTGTATATTAATATCTTCAATGATGTCAAGAAAAATGTTTATATAATAAGGCCAGAGTCCTGATATTTCAGATCACAACACACTAAGACATAAACAAACGAACAAAGAAACTGATTTTGGCCATGCATGTGCTTAGTTTAAAATTTAAGTGCAAGCAATACAGCAGTAGAAGGAGAGGAGAGTTATAGCTGTCCTAGGGTCAGGTACAGTGAATGGTGTAGGCTGTTAAAATATCTACTGTGGATGTGAGATTATGAATGACTCCATTTCTCCAAGAGGAAACAGAATTTCACAGTGTAAACAAGCATAGGAAAAACCTCACTATTTCCTGAAGCAAATAAAGTATCTAAGACATTTACATTGGTGAACAAGGCAATATGTTTGGAGCTGGAGATATCAGTGACTTCTTCTGGTCCACTGTTCTTTTTCTTTATGATAAAGTCACATTTCTCAAGTCTTTGAATGTACTTCCCTTTCTCACAAGATGGAAATATGAATATTTGAACCCTTCAGCATTCCTGCAGCAGGTTGCACTCCAATTGATTCTTGTCCATCAGGGTCAGAGGTCAACCCCTTTAACAAGTGCCATCTCCAGGGTGATGGTGAACTCATTGAGTGTGTGTAGGATGCGAGACAGTGAGTGGACAGCGGCCCGGTCCCGCAGTAGAGCCCCTTCCTCATAGGTCCGTGCTGTGAGAGGACACTCTGCCAACAGGGGGAGCCACTGAGAGAGGAGCCGATCCCTACCAAGAGGAACAGGTCAGTTATGGTTCAAGTCAGAAATACCCAATTAAGTTTGGTATGCCATTGCCAAGTACTTAAAACAGTGTTGAAAATATAACAATGAGATCATTAACCAAAGCACAGGCACATTAACTTATAATCTTTAAATTAACACGATATAGCCATTGGACACGATACACTACCGATACACGATACACTTGAAATGTCAAGCCTCTAAATCACTAAAATTTGATTTAAGCCTCTCTTTACTGATTCTCACTGTATTTTTGCAAAGTCAAAAAATAAAGGGTTGTTATGCTCATGTCAGTTATCCAACTGAAGTCATCTTGCTCCATTTGAAAAAGATTTAAGCTAAATCTCACAATGTGCATTTTGACTCCTTTTCCTCGCTTTTCTGACATGAGCAGTTGATGTAACTGAAGAACAACATGTTAAATCTTCAGTTTATTTGAAAACAATGTTTTTTTGTTTTTTTTAAACTTGTATCAAATTTACAGAAACAGATATAAAAGATTTTTCTGTTGTTGAACCATGAGAGCACACATGTAAAACTCACGGCCCAGGGGCCAGATCCGGCCCGCGATACAATTTTATGTGGCCCAATAGAAAATTTAATATTTCCATCAGTTATGGCCTGCCAGTATAGCGCTCACACTCCTCACGCTACAAATCACATAAACAGCTGCCGTACGGTCATGGTAGATAAACAAGTGCCAAGCCCTATCTGCTGTTCTGTTGACAACGAATCAGCACATCGTCATCTCACTGATGCACTCAGCTCAGGACCAAACCCCAAACATTAATGAACTTGCAGGCGATAAAAGATGCCAAGTATCTGGTATGGACAAAATGGCACCGGACAGAGAACTAGGCTAAATATATGTGTTTTTTTCTGTTATTTTTTTACACCCTTTTCTGAAATCACAGTACAGTTTTCATGTCTGGCCTGCGACATACTTTGTGTTTTGAATTTTGGCCCCTTGTCTGATAGAGTTTGACACCCCTGCATTAGAGGATGAGGGCTGATTCATTCCCTCCCTGAGCTGTATGTCATAAATGGGTCAGTAAGGGAACAGCTATGCGGTCCTGCTGCAGGCTACTTCCTCACTGCCTCAGGAAGGAAACTGTGGCTGTGTCCAAAATCTCTCATTAGTCCCTACACAGTTCACTCCATAGGGAGTTTTGTCATTTTGTAGTGCCATCTGAATGTATAGTAGGAATTATTATACAATGTATGGTTTACTCACAGTGTCCTATGAAGCATCACTAAAAGTTGTGTACAACTGATGGCTAATACAGCAGTGTGTGCCATAAATTATTCTGCTCTATTTAGATATAAATCAGAGTGAGCTTTTCCTAAATTTCTCAGGATGTTGTGAGTTTCGTTGTTGAGTTACTCTGTTGCTTGAGTTTCTAAACTGTCATTTTTAAAATGACGAACACTCACCTGATTCCCAAGCAGACAAAAAGCTGGAACTTGCCCTCTTTTCCGATGTTTCGGGGTGAGGCATTAATGGCGTTGACATAGTGGCACAGTGAGTCACAAGGGGGACCCTTTGTCAGCGTCGATCCATGCAGGTCACCCATCTGATCGGCTGTCTCCATGGAAACCACTGCCTTCTCTGTGGGAAAGGGTTAGGCGTGCCGTCATTGCATAACTCAAAAATACACTGACAGGAATGTAAAAACAGACCATAAAAGAAAAACAAACAAACAGCGGAGACGGATGGTGTAACACTGTTATCAAAACACATCAATCATGCTTTGTTTCATGTGACTGAACATATGAAGCTAATATTAACTGCCACTAGATGGAGACAGGAAATTGAGATCTGTGAGAGGTGCAGTAAAACATCACATTGTTTCTTGGAGGATGCTCGTATGCTCGTCATCCTCACAGTACCTACCCACAAAGTCCCAAACAAAGACGTTCCTTTGGAAAAGCCGGTTGGATTTGAACCCGTGGAGCAGGAACTTCTCTAAGGACAGCACCAGCCCTCCTTCACCACATAACAACACAGTCAGGTTTCCTCTCTGAGAGAAGAAACAAGAAGCGAGAGAACAGAGGTACTATAAGTAAGAAGCTCAACTTACAGCTTCAGTAAAGCTGCTCGTATTAATAACTACTATGTAGTTTCCCAAAAAACTGAGAACATTTTGTTTTTTAGAAAGTTCTTCTTCCATTTGCTAAGAGGAGGTGAACAGGATAGAGCTTGTGTGTGTGTGTGTGCTTGGGTGATAGAGATGTTATTACAAATACTTCAAGGCCCATTACAGATGGACTCAAGTAATCCATCTTGTCTCTTCAGTGCTTTTAACTTGCTGTTGAGATGAGAGAGTCTAGTCTGATACACAAATGAGGCCCAGGCTGGAGAAACTGGCGTAATGAAGCGTGTTGGAGATAAAAATAACACATCACACACTCTTCTTTGCATTGGCCATTTTCTCCCCTTCTTTTAGCTGGGTGAGCTAACAGGTTAAATGAATGCAAGAACTGAATCGCAGGGGTACACTCAATATTGCAGTCACATACCTCTTGTTCGGGTTTGTGGAAGTGTTTAACAAGGTTATTTGCAGCCTCCCTCATGTCCTCATGTACTTCCACAGACTGCATTTCTGAAAATATAAATGTAGGATAATTACAGATAGAAACATGAGGATGAGCGATGACAAACACGAGGGGGAGAGAACAAGGCCGAAATAGAAAGGTGATACAGGAGCAGAATCTGTTATCGTGGTGAGCTCACCAACAAGTAGGTCAGCTATTGTGCTAAAGAATGTGTTCTTTGTCAGTACATACTGCTTCGGCTGCCAAGAGACCCCAACACTGTCCGCACACTTTGAGAAGGAGAGGCTAGCTCCGGAGGCGTCCCTGTCCACCTTCCAGCATCCTCCTCTCCACCAGGTGACACCAGCTGGCCAATGAGCACTCTCTCCAAGCTGCCGTCACCCACACCCTTCCCCAGCCATCGGCCACACGGGAACCTGAAATTAAAAGAGGACACAGTGTTTCATTATATTCAACATGGAAAATAATAACGCAATTCATTATACAAGGACATGGGGTATGTGAGGACCATCTGTTCTAATCAGCTAGTGCTGTGTACTGCGAGTCCACACCACACACACATCCTTGTAAATAATATCAGGACACACACACACACTTTTGGTTTTGTACGTTAAAATCCAATTTATTACAAATCGCAGGTAATTTATATTAATGAAAATAATATATCTTTAGATTTATTTACTGTACTATTAGGCAGAAGCTGTTTTCAGTTTATGACAGTATGGTGTTAACTAAACTTGCAGAGAAGTAAACTAGATAAATATTCAATTATAGTGATTCTTGCAGTCATTTATTTTTCCATATCTACATAATGTTATCATCACTATATTTTAGGTGATAAAGCAGTTTTCTCAGTCATTTAGTCGTCACTGTATCTTATGCACAAATTCACACAGGGAGCTGCTCTTCATCAACATTTTTGCACATGTTTGCTGATAGATAACTCTTACTTGTAGGTGTGTCCAGTGATCTCATTGTACACCATCACACAGTCAATCAGACACTTGGCCAGTAAACCGGAGTTCTCCTGTCCCAGCTGCAGAGTGCTCAGTCTGCCCAGGTTCTTACTCTGCAATGGGAAGCACACACACACAGCACCACATAGCAAAGATCAGCTCTCAGTTCAGTCTGCTGGTCAGTGTGCTGACATTGGTGTTGAGGTTCTCATTACAAACCTGGAAATAAATCTCTTGTGTGTTCTTCGGGATCTGTCTAACACCTGAATCACCCAGCTCTCCCGACACACACACCCAGGGGTTCACTGTGGCCATTGCAATACTCAGCTTCTTCATGGGTATAATAACAACACGGTATGGAATACCTGGAGAGATACAAAGTTTTAGTCATGTCCTTCACACTTCAACTTTTTTCCAGTGTTGGCTGATTCTAGTCAGTAACCTTTGAGTTGCATAAATTTCAAATTTTGTAAAATGCAGACACAGCCAGAAGCATGTTTTCTGGAGTCTTTGCTGGCCATAAAGCTCCTATAAAAATTCTACAACTTTGTTGTTAAAGTTTACAGGACTTACTGATGGAGGTGAAGACCCGCGTAAAACAGAGGTAGTCCACAGTGTTAAGAGAGAGCAGGTGAAACAAAAACTGCTCCCTTTCTTCCTCACACAGCAGGAATGCATGGGGTTTATACAGCTGCCTGTTGGGGGGAGGGGTGCCAGAGAGTAAAACAAAATGTCAGTCCAAGTTACAGCACTTAACGTAAATTAATTCTGAGTAAAATTGTGACCTGAGCAGCTCCTGGTTTGTAAGCAGCTCTTTAAGGTGATGTGAAAGCATTTTTTTCTCCAGAGCCAGATGGATCCAGGCCTGGGCCTGACCCACCTCTGACATACACTCACTCATCGTCTGGATAAACCTAGAAGAACAACAGAAGATGCGACGAGCAGTTAGAAACAAGCACCAACATTCAGCCTTTTTCATAATGTTGCATTTAATGACCCTCTAAGTATTTTGTTCATCATCTAGCAAAATCAAAACCTGTGTGGTTGCTCTCATTACCTCATGTCTTGTATTAAGGATCCTCTCAGGAGCTGAGTGCCATCATCAAACGTTCTCTGGTCTGAAGTGTTAGAGCCTAAACAGGCAGTGAATTTAACACCAACCATCAGTCAACTTTTAGATCAGTGATTTACACAAGAACGACCAAACAGTAGATTTGTGCTCTGACCTGGAGATTCAGCCGGTGCCTCCATCTTCCCCTGGGCCGCCTGATAGTGAAGCAGATGGGACCAAAGAGCCGACTTCCCCTGTTTAGAAAAAACACACTTATCAACGTTGAACCAGTTCACACAGTCATCTCTTTGTGTTCATGCGTGTGATGTGAATCTGTTTACATGACATATTTCTGTAGGTCATGTGTAGAGCATGTTAAATTAGATGTCTGTGTGTGTCTGACCTGCTTCAGCTGCAGACCGTGGCCCCAGGTTCTCTCCAGTAGGTCACACAGACCGTGGATGAGTGTATTTTCCTGCAGGCCTGTGATGTTGGCTTCTCCCTGACCAAGTTCCACACTTTCCTTCCCCATCCTCTCCATCAGCATTCGTTTGGTCTGAAACACCATAGAATATTAATTAGTGGCGTTGATCTTTAACATTGATCAGCGGCAGTAGTGCCCAAATCACGGTGCAGTATCAGGACTCTCACCTTCAGACGACACTCACTCAGCAGCCCGTCAACAAACTCTCTGTGAGTCTCAGTGACGACTTGAGGTGACGGATCAAGCAGCTTGGTCTGACGGAGGTTCTTCCGAGTAAATGTGTACTTCTGTTAAACAAACAAAGAGGTCAGACATAATCCTCAATAAGCACCGAGAGCTTTTGTGTATCTGTGTGTGTTTACCCACGAAAAGTACCTGTCTCTGTTCATTGTCCACTCCGGAGTGATCGGTCATCATTGATCTCTTGGGGTCAGTCCGACGGGATGCTGTCACTCGACTGGACCACCTGTTCACACAGATAACATTTCAAGTGTGTACAGCCGTTGTGTTGCATTTAGATCATGTTTGTGCATTTTGGTAGACCCTGGCAACAACATGTAATGATATCCAAACACAGTGGCTCTGGTAACCAACCAACCTTTTTCATTTGAGGTACCCCATCGGATAAAAAAAACATATTAGGGGTCTCGATTTTCATTGATTTTTAAATCTGTTACAGACATGTATTATTTACACAAAAGTATATCATTATCACTGTTTTTTAATACAATTAAATTGTCAATATTTATGCTTAAATTCTTGGTGCAGCAGGAACAGGACCTTTTCAATATTTATTCAGCTTTAGCTATCAAACTATTTTCTCCAGGGTCAGGGTTAGGGTAGAAATAGTTACTTTTAACGAACTACTTCAACCATTTGTAAATTAATTTTACCTAGATAAACAGTTTATTGGGATATAAAATTATAAAATATAAGCATCACGCCATTTTTTTAATAATATGTTTGTTCACCTAAACCTAAAACCTAAAAGTCTGTGGATATTTTGCTATAATCACAAATATCTTTATTTCAGATTAGTTGGTAGGTATTGGTAAGATGTAATACTCTTTGTAAAACCAGGAGGGACACCCTGTTAAGTGCTCCCGGGGCTTTGGGTACAAGGTTGTCTGAAGCCTCACTTGTTGGTGTGTTGTCCCTGTGCGAGCACATCAGCTTGCAGCTTAGGGAAGTATCCCGGCTGGTGGCGACCCTGGCCAATCCTCATGTCCAGCAGGTGGGGGTGTATGGCTGTGTGGTCAGCCTTCAGCAGTCTGTGCTCAGTTGCCTGGGCTGCAGAGACAAACGCAGACTTGTATTCAAGCTGGTTAAGTGCTGCTAAATTTATTTTGTTGCAGGGGGATGCATGACAAATTAGAAACATTATGTGATGCAAAAAACACCTCAGAGGCATAAATGTGCATTATGACACAGACAGACTGAGATGTGAGCAGGACAGTTTCTGCAGTGAGCTGGCAGGGCTTCAAAGCAGGAGGTTTTTCATAGGACACAAAGCCCTCCTCTTATATAATGTTCATCCCCCATCATATGATTTAGTTCATCCCTCTCTGATCCTTCCATATTTCCCTCTCATAGCTGATCTTATCCCACCTCTTTTGTGTTCAGAGACCCATTAAGAAGAGTTGAAGCGAGTTCCTGTGGGCTTATTACAAAGGAGAGAGAGAAACTGTACTTGCAGAAGGGCCAAGCAACATAATCGACACATAAACCCAAACAGAAGGACAGATGGCAACATATTTGTAGAGACCCTCTGCAAAGTCTGGCATCCACCCCTTCAATCACATCCTTCTGCTCAATGACCAGTTGGGATTTCAAGTTACTGCATAATGCTGAAACTGGTGAAACAACCCACTGTCACTGTCTGTCTCCAGAGGCAATAAACTTGCACATTCACCCTCAGATGAAATCTATGGAAATTATGTCAAATTAGATTATGTCTTTCCTGGTGAGAGTGCATGAGATATCAACTGAAGCACTGAACCAGACACGCTATAACATGCTTTTTGCATGCATGTTTGCCTTGTGTTTGAGCATGTTGCAATACATCAAATAATATTTTATGTATTTTGCAACAATGTGCATGTCCTCTTTTGATAATGAGAACCCTAACAGTACCTGCTTCAAAGAGCGTGGTGCATTTCCTGTAGTGACAGTTGTAGGAGTCTTTGTCTGTGTCGTATAGTCGTTCCTTCTCCAGTCGGTTGTCAAACAGCTGCTGCAGTGGCTCTCTATCCGCCCAGCGAGATATCACTTTCCCGTCCACAAAAGAAGAAAACATGGACGTTTCCAAGAATCGAGACAAGAAACGCAAGTGGGTCGTAGGCTGAACTGACAGGAAGGAGCCCTGAAACAATGGAAGCCATAAATTAACACAATAAAAATCAGCACAGATTTTCTAATAAGCATGATCATTGAAGCACCTTGTCAAAGTTGAATGTCCCCTCTCTGTTGCTCAACCAGGAGTCCAGGTCCAGAGCACTGTGGATGACGAAATCTTCATACCTGCCAAACATGGCAGCAAAACGTCCAGCAAACACCTCCCTCAGCTGAATGTTCAGCTTCGCAGCCTTCAACTCTTCATCCTCCTCTTCAAACTCACGTCCCAACATCTTCCCACCTTCTGAAATTTTCCCTCCCCCGCACCTCCGCGCCAGAGCCTGCAGCCTCTCCAGCACTGCCAGCTCCTCACCTCCAAGGTTCCCATTCCTTCTGTCCTCCATCAGATCCTCCAGGACCAGGCTGCTCATGTGGGGGGAGGGGATGGTGGTGGGTGGTGGTGGTGGTGGGCTTGGTGATCACTCCGCCCTGTGGGGGGACCCCAAAACGCAGCAGTACCTCACTCAGTTCCTGGATTAGCTCCGTCTGGTCTGGAAACACAGGGAGGTCCTCAGGGACTTCAACACAGTGGTTGTCAATGTCCACAAAGCAAAGATTGGCCTGTGTAGGAGCAGGAGACAAACAAGACTGTTCAGCTGGCTCCTCCATCAGATAATCATAATAGATTTATCCAGTCACGATGCACAGACTCTTCATCTCATGTAGACAAAGTAGCTGATCTTAAACATCCAATTAAGATCAGAAATGAAGATTTACAATTCACAAATAGATTCTTAGCATTTTGCCGCGATAAGCCCTCGCAGGATGTTAGCATGTGAAGAATTATCTTATGATTACTGCTATCACTGCAACAGGAGGGATTGTGCTGCATCAGGCTTTCACACCTGCAAACAACATCAGAAACCCGTGCAAAAGGAAGCTGCTGAGCAATGAGTAACAGAACTTTGTGTGAAAGACAGGCGCCGATTTAAAAAGGAAAAAACTGCCTCTGTAAGCAGCAGCGGAGCAGAGCGCAGTCAGCAGCATCACGACCTTCAAAAGTGACCCCAGGCAGGCCGTTTATAGCCTCAGGGGAAGTTGGGAGATGCGAGTAGAAAGAGGCAGACATGGTCTAACCCTGGCAGCCTACACTGTGCAGCCTCATCCTCCTAATTTATGTCTTCACTTGTTCCTTCATGTCTTGTCGTCATCCCTTTGATCCAGAGGAATAAGGGGAAGAGAAGCAAAAATTTTCACAAATTTTGATTTGATTTTAACATTATTATCAAACTGTTTTCATAATTATTCTTCTCCACCTAAACCAAACTGTATATTTATTGCTGCTCTGATTAATTCCAACCAATTATTAACAGTGTGATTAAAATATTTCCCATTCCCATCAAATTGCACAACTCAAGAAATAAGTGGCGATCCCTAATTTCCATTAATTATTCAGTGAGCCCCATTATTCTGGATCTCTCCAGCTCTGTGTTTTTGCTTTCATCCCTCCGAGCTGTCTTTCTATTGCTTCTTTTCTGGGGCAGGGAGACTTCAAAGAGGCTCCAGTGAGATATTCATGCAGCATGAAGTGATCTCAGTTGTGGGGCTGGATTTGAAGGCGAGAGGGGGTGGGGGTGGGAGGTCTGAGGAAATGTATCAACTCTGCTTGACAAAGCAGAGGGAACATTTTAATGCAGGCAGAGGAGACCAGTGAGGGACTGTTGTTGTTAAACTGAAGAGGGTTTCAGTTTAACAACATTTTTATATCTTTTTGTGTCACTGTCGAATGAAATCTCTGCATCCTGAAATACTGACTGGCACATTCACATGAGAAACGACAGACGCGTTTTACGTATCAGCCACTTGCTCAGTGACATACCTCGTGTGGTAGGTGGAAAGAGGATCGCTGGGCTCCTTCTCTGCGTTGGATGCCCATCATAAATGGGACAGGAGCATCCAGCAGGTGATGTAGCGGTGCAGAAACAATGGGCAGGTAAATGTGTTGCCACTGGAATGGGAACAGCAAGGTGGTGACACACTCAGCCACTGTCATCAAACGCTGGTAGTCTGAGGAGAAGAGAGCGTGAGAGAAAGATGTACTATCAGTTAGTGCAACTTTCTCTGCAGTATTTAACCTCAGATTGATCTTTCAAGTTATTATTGTAGGTCTATCAATTTGTTTATTGATGCATTTTTATATATTTAGCTTAGTCTTGCACCATGTCTTATGCTGTGTCTATTTCCATTAGAGTTTGCGAATGTTATGTTTGAGTCAAGTTATAAATGATATCAAATGCTTCAAATAAAAACAGCTGCTTCATTATGGGTGTTACTAAATTCCCAAAACAGTGATTGACATTGATTAAGACTGTCTCCAGTATCATCACACATATTTTGTCTGACTTCTTAGACTAATGTGTTTTTAATAACATCTTCCATTGATTTCAAACATGCTAAATTGTGAATGTAGTGTTTACCTTGGGAGCACAGTAGGACTTGTGTCTCCAGGAATACACAGGTAAGTAGTTGCACCATATTGTCGACTCCCAGCAAGGAGAAAGCCTCTCCAAGAGGATATTCCCCCAGTGGGAGCTCCCCCGGCCCTGGCCGCTGGCACATGATGGGCCCCTGCACCCCATGGAACCTCAGCGACCTGCCAGGTGGAGGCAGGGGAACCTCGTACAGGATGTTGTGGATGTAGCTCTCCAGAGGAAGAGGTGGGGCCGTGTGTGATGTCACCGCCTGGTGCAGTTGAGACAGGAACTGTCGTGAAGCTTGAAGAAAAGGGAGCGGCGTCAGCAGGCAGAGAGCTTTGGACACATACAGGGTGTCACGTGCTGGATCAAAGGAGCCCGCGCAGCTAAGGCAGCCAGAAACCCCGACCAGGGACTCCACGTCTGACTCATCCAAGCTGCTCACAAGAGAGTCCATGCTGGAAGTGGAGGGCGAGGAGGCAGATGAAGATGAGGAGGAGGGAGAGGAGGCCGATGAGGAGGACTGGCGCTCCACATGGTGCATCTGATAGAGCGTCTGCATGGCTGTGATGATCTGAGGACTGGCCACCTCCTCATAGAAAGTGTGAACGAAACCGTACGAACGTGTGCCATCGTCAGAAGAAATTGTAAAGGAGTGGAACTGAGAATCGAGTCTGTCTGCCTGAGTGCGGAAAGAGAGACCCCTCGGCATGCAGAGCTGAAGAGAAGATGGTTAAGAACAGAGAGAAGGAGAAAACATAAAAGAGGGTGTTTAGAATAATTTACTGTTGTTGTCAATGTTATTTGTATTTATGTGCCTAAAAAAAACTAAACTTTTAGAATTTTTAGGTCTGAAACACCAATAAAATGACACTAGCACTCTTTAGTAAGATCATGTTTGAATACTGTTTCTAAAAAGCTGTAAAAACAAATTTAAATATTGAAGGAAGACACAGAAATAAACTTGATTTCATCTGACTGCAACTAGTTCTTCTGAGGTTTATCCTTTTATCATCCTGATGTGCTTGAAAATGAAATAACATTTTGTGTGTGCGGAAATAAAAAAAGAAAGTGAAAAATCTGTGAGAGGTAGAAAAGAAGCTCCAGATACATGGGCCTCACTACACTTTTCCCCCGTTGAAAAGCAAGGACACATTTGTCCTACAAACAGGCACAGCTTGTCATTTCTTGATCATTTCTGTTGTTGTAGGATGGAGTGACAAGTACTATATGTGCAATCCAAGCCCTCACCATGTTGACGGCACCTTTATTGAAAGGGTTCCTGTCTGTGTTTTCAGGGTAGTGCACCAGAACCTTTGACTTGAAGGACCGTCGAATAGGGCTCTGCTCAAAGCTTTCACCTGACACACAGACAAACAAAAAAAACAAGAGTATTATGTCATTAAAATATCAGTGCAAAGTGATTTTTGACCTTCATTACAGTTGAATCATAAAACCTCACGAGACAGACAGGTTAGAACAGAGCTAGTCTAAATTTGACAGCAGCTTTGATTTATGAAAAAGCTCGGACTGAATGACCTTGTCTGACACCGATACTAAAAAAAAAAACTTCATCTGTTGTTGTCAGCAAGGACCCTTCTAGAGCGAAGAGGGAAAACCCTTCCAAGAGTTATGTAACTCGACTCATTACCATAGCGATAGATTGGCATAGTGGTGCAACAACCCTCATCCTTGACACTCTGCAGTACGAAACCCTTTACATCTCCAGGACTGAAATATGCTGCTTTTTCATGCATCAACAGCTTCCAGGGCTCAGGATGAGGGATGAGACATTTTTATACAAAAGCTTCATAAACACAAAGGAGTCGAATTTGCAGCACACGCAAGAAATCTCTATATATTCCTACAAAGGCACATATTTGATGCATTGTCCTGTCTGGCTCAAGTTCCTCTCCTCTCTTCAATCTCTGCAGCTTGTGTCAGCTTCCAGCTCCAGTTACATACAGAGTGCTGTCTGTGTGATGAAGAGTGGACGAGGAGGAGAATAAAAATACGCAGTGTGTGTATGATTCAGAGTGTGTAATCGACTGACAGTAGTGAATGAAGTGCTTTTATTATTCATCCTCTATGTGAGGGGGGTGCCCTTGAACAGTGCTCTTCACCATGCTCCCCATTTCACAAAGCTGCCGTGAATTGACAGAATTCCTGTTTTAACTTGCATTACAAGAACAAAACCACCTGCAAATGGCAAACGAAGTCCTCTCTCAGCTGCCAGCTTTGACGCTCTCTTTCACCACTCAGGAGTCTCCACTTCACCTGCCTACTAGATGACGCACACAAGAAACTGGGGGAGTCAGAAGGAAGCAGGAGGCGGCAGCACTTCAACTTAAACTGAGTCAAACCTGTAGGTGGGAGACTGTAGCTAATGGATCACAGTGACGAGATGGAGAGTCGCTGTTCTCTGCTAAGGATACAAATTGGAGTTGGCGCTGAGATGCACAATCCAGCCTCGCACAAGGACACCTAGTTGCCATGGTAGCCACATCCGCCAAGGCCTCGAAGATGGCCATCAGACGAAGCTCGTCAGCTGTTGCGTCAAGCCAGACCTTTATCGGCTGATCCAATTGAAGACACAGACACCACCTGACACAAGCTCCCACCAAAGAGTTTGCACAAAACGTATTCTCACAACAGCAGGAGGGAGGTTTGAATGACATCTTAAATGTCTGTTTCAGTTCTGCTGTAATTAGCAGGTTTCCTCCTCTGACCGTGTGAATAAACACGCACAAACACAATCGTGTAAGAGCTATTGTGTTGCACAACACTTTACATCATTACTTAATGATTGGTTGCAGATAAATTAATCACAAAGTGTCTAAGATGTCAGGAAACAGGCTGTTCCATCTGCCCAGCGGTCCATAAACCCAACCCAAACATATTCATCTATCACAGAAATCACAATTAAAACACTGCAACTAATTAGTATTTGCAAAACATGTTTTAAAACCATTTCTTGATTTAAAAAAAAATCGTTCCAGATTCATTTTCAGTCAGTGAATCAACTAATTGTTTCTGCTCTAATGTTCAAATCAATGTTATCAGTGTTTCATATGTATTAAACCTTTAAGACATTCATCACAGAGATTTATTGGTGCCATGTAACAATAGGATTGTCATATGCACGTGGCTGTCCATCCTTAAAACAGGAGCTCTTCATCAGGGATGACTAAACCTCCATAAAGGTAGACATCTGTCTTATTCACCAGCTTTACTACCCCCATCGCACAATTCATCACATCATTACATGAGTAGATGAGGACAGACATAGAAAGTGGAAGGAGATTAAAATGACAGCAAACGTCAGCTGACACTGACTGATGGGAAGTTGTTCCTTTTTGGCTCAAACAGTTTAAACCAGACTGTCTTTGCATTACAGACGCATCTGTCCACTGAAGGTGAACCATACAAGAAAAAATGACAAATTTTTGCTTTTCATCTCATCCTGAGACACAGATGTGGTGCTGGGCTCATTTGCTTAAAATAAACAATAAAAGTAAGTGGTGAGCGCCTAAAAATAAAACAGCCCAGGCTGGATATTCTGCACACAAGCTGCATGTGTATTAATAAGTCAAGTGCAAGATATATCCACCTCTAAATAGCACAGCTCGCAAACCTTTGTCCAGGGAGTTTGCACCCTCCACTGATGTCATCCCCCTGTGATGGTCGTCTGGCCTGAACAGGGGCTGAAGCCTTAGCCATTCAGCATTCAAACAGACAACGTCATGTGAAATTTGATTAGGCTGCAGAAAACACAGTGGCATCTATTGAGAAGCCAACAAGAGCAGATTGTCTCGCTGTGGGCATGCACTAATTACACATGCAGAAAGAGATACTGTATGACCTCACAGAAACACTTGAGGCCAGTGCACGTGAGAAACAAACAGCTCTTGCTCCACTGCAGCTCATGGAATATATGTGCAAAGATTAAAAAACAAAAAACATTCACACAGACAAAGCAAAATCCCATGAAAGGATCAGAGCCCTGTGCTGCAGTGGATCTGAGATGACCTGCTGTTACATAAGCAGATTGGTAAAGCTCAGATATACTAGCCAGTGGTGTTGTCACTCGCTGCAGGGAGCCAGCTATCACAGTCCTCACTGGTTAGTTACAGCGCTAACTAATCTGCAGGAGAGCTATGAGCCCCGACATGAAACACAGCTTGTCCTAAATTCACATTTTGTCTTATCTGAGTTTTCTGGTGTTGTTATTCAACAGACATTAGGCCGAAAGAAGGAAAAAAAACAAGCAGGGACAGACATGTCTAGTTTCCATCTTTCCCCTCAGGAGGTGCTCTACATGAGCTGCCACAGAGAAGACAAGGAGAATACAGGGTGTGACTATTGTCTGTCAAACCTGGAAGTGACATTCAAGTGTTGCTGTTGTTTACTGATTACTGTCCCTGCCGCACACACACACACAGGACACACACACAAACAACAAGCTCCTGGGTGACTCCTGTCCTCACCACACCGAGCTGAGTGTCAACACCTTGGTGTGGAGAAAAAAAGCACAACCTGACATCTCTCCATGTCTAACAACGCCATCCTACCCACCACAAATAAACCATCACAAGCCCCCACACTGCAGCAGTCATCACCGTAGCAACCCCCACATCTGCCAGCAATACTGCATCCGTTTCTTTTCACCTCCTCCACAACCTTTAGCTTTGGTAAGTAATAAAGGACACAAGTCTCCTGCCTGGGGCCGTGAGAATGACAAGAGAGCTGAAGTGAGATGATCAGAGCTTTGTGACACACGCAGCAGTGTAATGAGGACGCTCGCCCTCACACAGCCCTGTGTTATCCATGAAGTACTGCCTGGATCTGAGCTCCAGCTTTATTGGGCAGATGGTGATGCTGTCCTGCCTCTGTTCAGCCTGTTCTCGGCTATGTTCCTCATCCAGGTGTAGCAGTGGATGACTTGCAGAAACCAGAGAAGCTATATATTCCCATCTGACTTATAATACTGTCAAGAAAATATGATCAAAACAGGGAACAGACTTGCGATGTGTTTTTCCTGCAAGCAGAGGCAAAACGAAAGGACGAGGCTACAGGGTAATACATTAATATAAATATAATCTAAAATAAACTTAATCAGCTTCATATTCACAGGGAAAATGTCATTTTCATGGATTTGTGTTTTGAACCCACTAAGATATAAGAGCCCTGTCTGCTCAGAGATGTGTTACAAAATAAACAAGTCCTACCAAAAATCCAACAACCTAACTTGGATGACATTCATTTAAAATGAATGATCTTTTCTACAGATTCTCTGTTATTCCACGGAGTGGATATTATGTTGTCAACAAGCCTTTGTGACGTTCAATGAAAACATATTTAAATTGTTGTCACCCCCGCGCACACACAGGCCTGTGATATGAAGCGGTGCATGTTGATGAAAACGACTGTCATGTAACTGATTTTCAGCTGTGTTTTCCTGCGGTGTGTGTTTGTTTCTCTCGTGTTTTGATGACCAGTGTACCTGCTCCATCGTCCGGCTCCAGGCCCGTCTCCGCGTCCAGTCCACACACAACAAAATAGTGGGCGAAACGGCATGAAGCCGATCCCGTGGCCGCTGCGGTGCCGCTCATCCTCGACGCGTTTTATGGTGTGAAAGCTCCGTTGTACTTCTACTTTACGTTCTGGTTGTTCATAGCTGATGCGGCTAATCCGAAATGCTGTGCTCTTCCCCCCCTCTCTCTCTTCCTCCTCGTCCTTTCCTGATCCGTTTGCTGGGCGTGAGTGAGTGTGTGTGAGTGTGTGGCCGTCTGCCTGCACACACCGATCCGTGGACTGAGTCTGATGGAGCACAGGATGATCCGGCGATGGTCATCTCGTTTGTACGGAGGGGGAGGAGGCTGAATAAGGGCCTGGGAAGGAAGGCGGGAGGGAGGGGGAGGAGAGGAGAGGAGAGGAGAGGGAGACAAAGACGTGAACGCATCATCGTCATGATCATCATCAGCAGCAGCAGCAGCAGCCTTGTTTTAAAGGGTGTTTTCGAAATTCATCAGCACCCACATCAAAAACAAGGGACTTGGTGCTTAAAAAAAAAATTTAAATTAAATTAAATTTAAAAAAAAAAGACATTTACCCAACCATAAAGTTTTTCATAAAGTTTCAATACAATTTTTAAACATAAAAATGAGAAATAAGGAAGTGGATACCCATTTACTATAGGTCATATGGTATTTATTTACTCATTCAAATACACATAACAAACAAATTTCTCATTTTTTAGGCAAAATGCTAACTACCTTTAAATAAATATAATAATCTAAGTCACAAGTAAATCAACCTCTCACTTGATCTGCTCTGGTAAACCATATTGCCTGAGAGATATTTAGGATTTGGGTTAAATAAAGTCAGTGTCCAAACATCAAAAATGTGCAGCATTTCTATACTCCTGGACTGGCTCATGCCATAAAATCTTTGCATTAAAAAAAAAAAAAATCATATTCTAATATAGTTTCTTCATGCAAATTAAAGGTATGCACCTACACCCATCCTTGTTTATGTAAATATTTTAAAACAAGTGAACAGATGTGGTCCCACCTTCAGTCTTCCTCCTCTAAACATCAGTCACCATCTTATCGCAGTCAGTGCATAACCTAACATAACACAGCTTGGATTTAACATTCAATCATTATCATTCAACAGCTATTTGCATATGCATAACATTTTTTAACAGACAGTGGACATGGCTCTCACTTCTACTGTTCTGTCCATGGTTAACCACTCCATTCATTTTCAAGCTCTCTGACTGTTGTGACACATACATAAGTATATATATAGATGGATAGATAGATATAACAATAGTAGCAGTCCAGACATCCTTTTTCCTGTGCAACTTCCTCCAGTTCTTCCCTGGAGGCTTTGCAGGCCAGATGAGACAATCAACAACTCTACATTAGTACATTCCAGATCAACCCCATCCAGGCAGCTGTGGTTGGTGTACGTCCAAAGGCAAAGTTTAGACAGGTGGCCTCCTTCACAGGTGTTCTTAATATCTCAGATAGCTCTTTTTAATGCAGGGAAGGCAGTGTTTCAACTCCAAAATCTAGCTGACACAATTAACCATCCAAAGGTTAGAAGGTCAGAAGGTCAGAAGGTCCGAAGGGGAACATCACTTTGGCTCTTCTATAATCATGGTGCACTTTCTTCTAAATAAATACACTGATAAAAGTTCTTGCTCTCATTGAAATAAGACTGATCTTTAAACCCAAGATTTCAGTAAATTAGTGAGGATTGGGGTTGGAGTGCACCCATTCATTGGCATTTCCAGGGTATGCTGAGGAGTGATGGAGGAAACCTCTTCAATTCTCCCGATAAGCGTCTCTCTCTCTGAACCACAAGGGAGCAGTGTATCGTCTCATGCTGCACAAGTCATATGGACACATTCTCTAGAAAACTTTTGGCAGTGGGCTTGGGTTCAGAAAATTTCACCTGGAAAATATCTTCAGGGAAAATACTTGAAGGTCCCAGAAGGAAGGGCACTGTGGATATCTGAAGGAAAATAGTCTCTGATAACGCAAAGAAAATTCTTGGTGGCAGGACAAAACATGGAAAGTTGGCCTGTTTTTGTAATCTGCTAAATGAATGGTTTCTCATTAGCTGATGAGGTGGAACAAATCGTGTATTTTTTTGTGATAAGAATATTTACTTGGGGAAAACTGTAGGTAAAGGGGGTGAGGGAGGATAAGATGAGTATCCACAGGAAGCTACACGGCCTGCTCTTTTGTAAATTTAATGTCAACGGATTTATAATTCAACTTGAAAGGTGATAGGTTGATGGCTTTGGCAAAGTGTGTCAAAGCAAAAGCTATGCATGGTCAAGGCTACAGCCAGGGAGGTCTATGTCAAGATACGAGCCACCTGGGCCTGAATGTCCCCGTCAGGGTGTGAAAGCAGCTGGACCAGTCTGCTGTGGAGCTGGGAGGATTCATCTAACATGACCCGGAAGACACAATCCTGCTTCCGCCTCAGTTCATCAACTGCTTGGGCCGAGGGCCTCCAGGCCTTCAAGTTTCCTGCAAATGTCAGCAGTCGCAGAAGCACCGCAGGGGCTGTTCGTGCATCAAACAGCAGCACAACAGAAGCCGGAGCCTTGAGCAAAAAGCACAAGAGTAAAATCAAAATAAAGGATTTACAATCAGGAAATCTCAAACCCGAAAAAATTTGAAAACAAATATAATCTCGGATTATGCTGCATTTCTGTTTTGTTCATTTAGCAGTGCTAAATAACTTAGAGTGTATTATATTGCAAAATACTTTCACCTTAATGCGATGGATAAGATTAAGACTGTACTTTCATCCCATCCCTTCAGTCTTACCTGAGCTTGAACAATGTCATCCATCATATGAGGATTAGAGGACAAATTCACAAGGACTTTCAAGGCCTGAACCTGAAACAAAAAAGTATTTCATATGTGGGGTTGCATTAACAGCTCTTATATTTACAGCAACAATTCTCAAATTATGGTATCCATGATATAAAAATTGTTTAACAGATCTATTATAGCTTACAATTAACAATTTTTAAGAAATGTAAAAGATATCAGCCTGAAAAGATACCAACCTGCAACACTTCATTGCTCACCACAAGTAGAGACAGTAAAAGTGTAACTGATTCTTTCAGCAAGTGTTGATGTTTGTCTGTGACTGAAAGGTTTGTCAGCAGCCTGAGAGCACCAAGCTGAAGGTCAGAATTCACTGGTGACATCTCGATCAGTTCCAGCACTTTCGGCACATAAACCTATGACAAGATATGACTCTTAGTGACACATGCCTGCCACCAACCACTCCCCAAAATGGATATGGACATAAACAAAAAGACCCATTCACAACAACAACCTGCATAGTATTTGATACACAGAATGACAACAAACCTTGATTTGCTCCTGGTTGTGGATGTTCATACACAGATTATTTAAAGCATTCAGCGTCTGCACTCTAACTTCTGCTGCAGGATCAGACAGGAAACCTGCTATGATGGAAACCCCTTCAAATTCCCGTATTAGATTCTGGAGGAGCAGTGAAGAAATAAAAATATTTTAAAAAAGAAGAAGAAGAAGAAAAAAGAGGCAAGAATTCATTAGTGAAAGAACTGCCAAAACATTGAATGCTCAAATCTTGAATGTGTCATTTGAGGTGTTAGAAAGCTCTGACTCTTGATTCCCAATAAAACCACATCTCACTTGGAGAGGGTTTAAAAGGCATCATGTTTTTACTGTACCTGATTCACAGTGAAGGCAGCAGCGTTTCCTAAAGTAAGCAGGATCCGACATTTGTCAGATGGATTATTGCTTGTCTGCAGACATGACAGCAGCATTTTCAGGTGCTGTGGCTCCAAGTTGCCAGGGGACTGGTGGATGATGCCACCTATGGAGCAAAATAAGTCATTTAACCGACATCTATTGGTTTAGTGAGTACAAAGGAACTGTAATGAGAAGTGGGCTGCTTCATGAAGAGTTTTGGATGTTCAGTGATTCCGAGAAATTATCTTGAGACATTCACTTTGCTGGAACTGGTCTGAGTACGGTTCAACTCTAAGCTTTATGGTTCTTACCTGATGTAACATCAGCAGGTCGAGGACACACGACATCCAATCCGGACACTTTAGCCAGCAGGCTTCCCGGCTGTATGGTCACTTCACCGGGATGACTGCTCTTTACACCAGGACTTTCACTGGTGGCACTTTTCTTGTTTCTTTTGAAGCTTCCTCCGCTGATAAGTCTGTACAACCCGTAAGAAGCTCCGGCCCCGGCAACTATCCCAAGCAACGCCTTCATGTTGCCGCGCCAAGGAGTGACACCACCATCGCCCATGCTGCTGCTAATTGTGTCTGTGGCTGAGCTGCGCTTGCTAGCTAGCTAACGTCGCAGCAGCTGCACTTTAGCGTTATGAGTCAACTCGGTTAAACGACCAGCAAACAAACCCAGCTTCAGAGTCGGCTAGTGCTCACGATGACCAGGCAACACTGCTACAAAGTCCCACCAAACTAACGCAGAAAGGTTCATTGTTCGGAAATCTGGAGAAGTTTGCTGACAAGCTACAGTTGTCAACAATGATTCTGTTCTGTTGTTCCGGCGGCCGAGGGTGGCCGACAAAATCTTTCTCTGAGTGACTTGGCTCTTTACCAAACCTATTAGCCCTCAATTTCGTCACAAGTTTATGTAATGGTGTTTATAAACACGCAGTTAGCATAACATTTTGTTAGCGTAAAAAAAATGTTAACACCATGGAGTGTATACCTATACGCTACATTTAAACTCATTAGTTGACCAACATTTAACGGTACTTATTTTCACTTGCTTCGTTACCTGGCAACGATGAGTTTGCAAATGGACGAGCAGTGTGCCGGGCAAAATCTGACAGAACCATCAATATAAATACACCAAGTATTTTGATTTGCAACCGTAATTAAGACAAGACATGGCTGTGGCAAAAACGAAACCTATTGTGACAGAGAGTGAACTGCAACACTGCCTGCCACAAATATATAAGGTAAGTTTAGTAGAAATAGCCTAGCTAGTATGTACAACAACGTTACGGGTAATCACAACCCTTAGGCCATCTCCTCAGTAGTTAATACAAACTGACCTTTTTGACCACTATTACTATTTGAGCACGTAACTTTCTTGAACCCTGAAAGTTATCTTTATCCAGTTTTCTATGCCAACAGGTCCTGTTGACAGCGTCATGCCTGTCATGTCCAAGAGACCCAATACAGTTTCTGAAAAACACTCTATTAGCCCTCCAGGGACATGATAATCTCCAGGATATAGACTGGTAGGTAGCCCTGCCTTTTTCTTGTGATTTTTCTTTAGACGGACACTTGGTGGCTCACTTTCTCAACTTTTCTTTTACTCCTGAGAGAGAAAGCCATGGCTACGCAAACTGTTTAAGTGTGTAAAGAAAACTGTATGTACACATCACAAACTAAATTGAGGAAAATTCTTGCTTCTTTGTTTTTTCTTTTATAAATCACATGTTTCTTGACCTCTGAGGATCTTAAATGTCGGTGTCTATAGTGCCTAATATCACTAACAATTACAAAGCACAAGCACATTGCCAACTTAGACATTTGTTTAAAATGGGATTTTTAAAACTTAATAGTGTAATATCACTTGCTATACTAGTACCAACATATATTATTTTATTCTTATATACATACTGTATTCTGTCTCCTTTTGATGTCAACTTTTCTCTTTAAGGCACAAATTTGTAGCTCATCTACAGCAGCAAACTGCAACAACCACTTCTCTGATCCACAGACCTGTAGACATGGGCTTTATGGAGCAAGATGAGGAAATGGTACAGTAAAATTTAAAAGCATATGTGCCACTGAAATTCAAGTTTATCCCAGAAAAATTAGTTCAACTCAAGTGAAACAGCGTGTTTATAATAATTGCTGTCCTGTGCTCTTTTCTAGCCCCCCTTTTGTCTGCTAGAGAAGGCCTACAGCCATTACATGAAAAATGTAACAAGTTGTTGCTTCAGGTAGGCCTATAGTACTGATTTCAAGGCCAACACTTGAATGTTTGATGAATCCTTTCTTAAAGAACGCAAAAGGTCTTGACTGTCTCACGTGGAACTTCTCAGAAATACAAATGTTGACCATGTGGCATTTGTGAAAAAAACTAATTCACCCTAAAAATCCTGAAATTGTTGAGTAGAGCCTAACTGTCACAACCAAGAGCTAGGGTTAGGGCTTTACAATATTTAATTCCTTTACAAATCAGAATTGATGTGTGGAAAACAGTAAGAACTCAATTTTATTTCCCAGTTGAAGATGGAAACTGGTCCTATTGGGGGGAAAAAAAAGAAAAATCAACTCCAGTTTTCAGCTGTTTTGAGAATTGAATATTCACAATATGGACACTTACCCATAGTAACAAAGGAGGATGACTTGCTGTCAGTCAGTGATATGACCTGCAGTGAGAAAACATATCTCACTTTAGTACTGATATCCACAGTTGTCACACTAGATTCATTTTGCAGTTGTTTACTTGTGTAATGTCTATGATTTTATTCATCATCCTACAAACAACTAAAAGATAAATTCCATGAGATGTGAAATCTTTTCAGCTTCACATTTACATGGTTACAATTGTAAGCACAGCAGTTTTGTTTAATTCATACCATTTTATCTCTGATGATTCTTCCCCACTGTTCTTCACGACCTTTTACACCGTGTGAGACATTGAACCTTCTTGTTTTCCTGGGGCAGATTTCCACTGGTCTTTAGCAGTGTTACCTTCAACATGCCAATATGGTGTGTAAGAGGTTTTTGATTGAGATACTTTTCCCCGTACATAACTGCTTCTTGACTTCATAACATATGTGTTTACAAACTGTGGTGACATATTGGGGTGTTTTTGAGGAGAAAGCCTTTTTGTGTTGCCATCATCCCTCCGAAAGATACTGCCAAGAGTAGAACCTGGCACTTGGGATGCAAAAGGTGGTTTAAGGGGCTGGTAGACCATGGTGCTGGGCACTTTGTTTACTTTGACAGGACGCCTCTGTACTTTAGTTGGCTGAATGAGGTTATGTAGACGGCCAGGTCTGGTAGCACTCACAAAGATATCGTTTAGAGAAATGCCTTGCCATTGCTGGGTAGAAAATGAATCAAGGGAGTTTTTGACACCATGTGAAACAATCCATGGAAACCTCTCAGAGCTAATGTTGCTGATTTTGAAATTCCTTGACATTACTTCATTGCCAAATAACTTTGTGAAGGTATTCGTTGGTTTTGAAGTCTGAGCCAAGTTTGTTGGAGAGTCAGGGCTTCCATAAACACTGCTGACCTGAGAAGAGATCACACTCTGGGTTAAATCAAAGATATTTGAAGTGGAAAAGGGAGAATTATCATCGTTTTGTTGGGGCTCCTGAATGCTAGACACTTGATTCTTCTTGGACAGGCCAGGTATCTCTTCATGTTTTGCAGGGCTAGTGAGGCTGGATGGGTGAGAAGAACTTAAATGATAGTTTCTAAAATAGCCATCACTTGTAGCTGAATCATGAAGTGAACTAGAGGGTTTCACAGTAAGCACTTGGTTGGATCTGACAGCCTGCTTTTCACTAAGTACTTGCTGCTGAGGATCATGTGGGCTACTTTGTTCAGCACCCACATGACCACTTGTCGAGCCAGTAGATTCAGGCAGGTGGATGGTGGGAGTGTTTTTATCCTTTGTTTCCTTTCCAGCAGTCACTTGATACATATGAACTGATTGGGCTGGTCTTTCTTGATGTTTGAGTAGACTGTTTGGGAGGTAGAGTTGATTTGTTGGTGCTCTGACATATAAACTTTTACCATAGGATTTCAAAGTTGGGGGCTCTTGAGGGGACAGGACATCAGCTTGAGTTACTCTGTATAGCTCCGCTCTTTGGTCTTTACCAAATTCAAAGCCACCTGATGGTTCTTGATACCCCGTAGAAGAGACTCCACTGTGAAATGAATATGTTGGTTGTTGGATATTTTCATCAGAAGTATGATATGGGTTGTTTGGGGATGCAGTCACCTGGTTATTGTAAGAAAAACCCTCTCCAGAGGTTGCTTGCTCTGGGAGCCTGTAGCTTGATGACTGAACAACTTCATTTTGCACATGAGGAGCACTTATGAAAAGGTCAGGGTTTTCCCCAGAAATTCCACCATCAGCCAAACTTCTATAATTACTTGAAACATGTTCTGTGGCTGCAGAATTATGGTGTGGGTAGAGCGCAGAGACAGGGCCATAGCCTCGATGGTCATAAACACTGGGAGAAATGAGATTTGCAGTGGAGTCAACAGAGTCAGGGACAGAGAGTCTTTCTCTTGGCTGTTGGTTGGCATTTGGTTCATTTTGTTCAAACACTGTCTTCGAAGGTTCACTCCAGACTTCATTTTCACTTTTGTTTTCTTGAGCAGATCCCTCCGTTACATGATCAGACCTAGTAGAAGACTCTCCATTTTGAGCACCAGAAGTCAACTCACTTTTCATTACATCCCGAGCAGTTTGAAAATGTCTGCCCAAGTCACTTCCTGGTGTCAAGAAGGAGCTCTTCATAGCTTCAATAAAATGTCTTAAATATTTGACCGTTGGGAAACTGATGCCCTCCACAGTACTCTTTGGCGTGTGCTCTGTCAACAGACGCACAAATGGATGTTGATTATAAGAAAGTGAATGCTTGTATTTCGACACAGAGGAAGCAGATGAGGTCACTAAATCCTCTTCGTGCTCCTGTCCTGGGTCTGATTCATGTTGCACCATCTCTTCACCAAAGCTGGTAACGTCCTCTCTGTTTTCATGGTGGACTGGCTCTCTCTGAAATAAAGCAAAACTCTGCTGCCTCTTAGCTTGTGTTTTATCCTCATCATCTGTGTTTAAATATGCTCCAGAATGAGACTGCGTTAAGGATTGTGGGTAGTCATCGAGAGAGTAGCCATGTGCAATATTGTTACCTAATAGGGACATTATATAAAAAAAAACATTAACTTCATGTGGTTGAACATATTAGTACATGATTTTGAATATCTTACCTTGCTGGGGAGGAAAAGAAATGCAGCCCCATAACAACAGAGTGTAAAACCAAGAAACCCTGAAAAGAAAAGGAACGAAAAGGATTTACACAAAGTAACACAGGCCAAATTTAGCCAAAAAAAAACCAACCTTGTGTATTATTTACCCAAATGGATGAACCATGGTTGCATCCACCTGCAGCAGCAACAGTCTGTCTTAAAGCTACCAGGCCAGATGATAATCAGTCATGCTCTGTCCTTTCTTTCTCCACAAAGTTGCCAGGAAGGTTACTGACATTTTTCAGATCCTGCTTACACTGATTGTAGACAGCTGGTGCAGTGTGAAAATCAACCTAATTGGATGAGCACAGCAGCTCTTGATTCAAAGGAGATGTGTCTGTCAGGTTACAGCCAAACCCGTCTGTTACCTTCCTCTTAATGTCCTCTTACACATGTGTGAGTCTTGAATATTAAAAAAAAAATCACTAAGAAAAAGACATCAAAATTTGATGGTATTTTGAAGAAAATGTTGAGGTTACATCCAGGTTATTTCATGAGCTTTCATAAACATTTACATTTTAAGCATGTTGCGGTCATTGTGATAGTACCAAGAGAGAGTGACTCAAATGGAGCTCCAGGGAGATATTTGACCCATGTGAATGAAAGTCTGGATCATTGTTAACAAGTGGGAAAGTTCATGAGGATATTCAGTTTCATGGATACCCTTTCACCTCTCCATTGTCTGTGCAGTTTTCTCTGTCACTGACCTTTTGTCTTACTTTGTCCTGTCTAAATGCAAACCTACTTCAGTTGAGAGTATCATTAGATTATACTTTTTCATTCATTTGACTGAGTAAATCTATCAATATTCTTTCACTGTCCTGTTGAGCAGATGTCTGACAGTCTGCCTGTGTACCTGTTAACTGAATTAATAATGAGCTGTGTCCACAGGAAGTGGAAGAGGTTTACTGTGCAGAGCAAGAGAGATACCGCAGAGCTGGCTCTGAAGATGGACTTGTCAAAGACGCACTTTGAGAGGAAATGCCAGCAGGCTGCTCTCACCAAATGGTTGAACTGGGTGAAATTGCACAAGAAGACACGGGCTGGTAGGTGACTACAAAAGTGTTTCTCAGTGAAAAAAGTGTTGGCTTAACTAATGGAGACTGAACTATTTTTGTAAGCTCAGGCTTTCTCATGTTTAACCAGAGAAAACAAGTGCTGTGGTTAGGAAATGTATCCAAACTAAAGGTCTTTCCTGACATTAATTTCTTCTCCTCTGTATACACCCACTCCTATGACTCATTTTGTCCTTCGTAGTTGCAAAATCTGTCCTGTGATTCAGCTCAAACTTTGTAATTGTAATATTGTTGCCATAATTTAGTCCACATGTTATCCCCTGCTAAAAAAAAGATGCAGCATTGGCAGTACCTGTGTTGTGTAAAATAATTTAATTTCTTTTCAATTTAGCTGCCATAGAGAAACTTAAGAGACTTGAAAACACTGCTCGCCTTAAGCGCATCATAACTGCATGGTGTTACGTTACGAAGGATGCAAAGAGGATAAAAGAGTACTTCAAGGTATACTTTAATGTGGAAATTTATGTATGTACACAAAATTATGTATGTGTCCATTCATACACATACATGCACACATTGTGTGTATATATAAATATTTTTATACATATATTCTATATGTATTTGCTTGTTTCATGTTCTTGCATTCACCTTGCAGAAGCTGGATTCTATAGCAATCAGCAACAAAGATCAACAGAGTGGAGAAGGATCTGATGGACTGTCAATGCTCCCTAGCAGCCTGGCATTGAAGGTAGATTTTCTTAAGCCATTCCTGATCTTGAAGGTAAATCATCTTAAGCCTCGTAGCGTTCATGAAGTTCACATAGAGTGATGATAGCCCGGGGTTTAAAGCTTTATAGGCTACATTTTCTAAGCAGCCAGTGATGAGATCATACATATTACATAAGAATTGTAAACATACGAGGTCAGGCTGTAACACATGTGGCTATCATAATAATAATGACACTAATGGTGCTTGAACTTAACATAAGACTGATCGCGCCATTTAGTAACCACACGTCATACTTCCAGTCTCTGTGGGGGTAGTTGATTAAAGTCAGTCTCAGCTGATTATGCTACAGTGTAGCTGTTACCGGCAGAGAGGGCTGTGTTTATGGAACAACTCACTCACAAGATCTGTTGCTGTGTTAGGCTTAAGCACATTAATGATAATATTTTTTAGACCTTATGTAATTGTTGAAGAAGAGGCTCTCTAGACTATAAATATGTTGAAAACTTCAGTGGACAAGTTTTCTTACCACCTCTTCTTAAACTAATCAGTTGTAGCCCCTGTTTGCTTTGGATTCACATTTGCTGGCCAGTGCAAGTGCAGTTTTGGCTTTGTTTGCTCTGGTGTTTCTGCCTGACACCTCTCCCAATAAATAGTGCTCCAACATGTCTATGTTTGGAGAGAGAAGGACGCTGCTTCACTTGCATCGCCCTGGGTTGCACAAGGGCTGATACCAGATGTGGCAGTGAACCCTGTCTAGATGCCTAGATTTTCCTTAATAATGGCCAGATGTTAACAAAGTTACCAACAAGTATTGATTAACAGAAAATGTAAGAAAGTTGTTTCGTTGCTTTAATATGTGAGTTTGGCGGGGGGGCTGAATTTTTTAAGTAAGATAAATAAGAGAGGCAATTCATGTGTCGATCGTCCCACTTTACAGAATTACCAGACACTGTATGTTACATACAGTGGAGGAAAAAGTACTGAAAAATTGTAATTAAGTAAAAGTATCTTTACTCTGCTTAAATCCTACTCAAGTGAAAGTAAAAGTACCCATCTAAAAATTTACTCGAGTAAAAGTAACAAAGTACCTCATTTAAAATGTAATTTGAGTAAAAGTTACTTAGTTACTTTCAGTTATTTGAGTTATTTGATTAAAAGGATGAGTCATGAATCAAATCCAGCACAAGTTGTTTTAATCAACTTTGAGGCGTATTAAAGGAGAAGTTCCGTTTTTTGCAACCTGGACCTTATTTCTAGCATAAAATACGT
>OMNW01008275.1:0-39907 GCA_900303245.1 Selene dorsalis
AAGTGAAAATAATGAATATTGACTGACATTACTGAAATGTCACAAAAATATCCATAACATTAATTACAGATGCAGAGGCCAAATGCCATACTGTACCTGTCAAAACAGAATTTAGAAGAATTTAATGTTTAAGGTGAAACATTAAAATAGTATATTTATAAACCTCCCTGTGAGTGGTGAGAGATTAATCAGCATTTACATGTAGCAGCATTTAGTTTGCCCCTGAGTTACGTGACCTTTCCCACTCTCTTAACTGCGCACTGCAGAGCCCTGGGGTGAACACTGCTGTATTGTGTGTAGCATATACTCATTTAATACAAATACAATATATTATCCTGAGGTTTCCCTGAAACTGACGTACAAAGAACAGACTCCCATCAGGGATGGGGGAAGGAAACATGCAGAAAATGAGTCATTGTTGCAAATGGAGGGAAAAGAATCAGTGTTTACACAGTGAAGAATAATTTAACTGGCGCACACTCAACACATATTATCACAGATAGCACAGAGATGGGTAATGTTGCCTTAAGCATTGTAAATAGGACAATATGTGGACAATAACAAAGATTAAAGCAACTGCTAATATATGGTATCATTATCTTGGTGATTTTGCATGGCAGCCGCATCAAAATATTGTCTGTGTATCATAATCTTTGCTCGCTTTTGATTTGCTTATGCTTTCCACAGTGATCAATCATAGCTGCATTGGAAACGCAGATTGTACTTTGCTGTTTGACTGATTACTAAGTTGATAGAGTAGGGAGGGTGCTGGAAACAAGGACACTGCCATCTTTCTCTCTTTACCTGTGGGATTTAAATATTAAACATAAAGGATGGCAGATTATTATCCCTGTCACCTTGCCTTAAGCAATGATATTCTGTTTCAACAGCGCCATCAAGTACCTGCTGTGTCACATATTATTGTGACTTCAGATTCTCCAAGGAAGAAAAAAAAATGTTTATGATGCAAGGGAGTTAAAGGAGCTGTATGTAAGATATGTATGGCAAGTAATCATAAAATCACTCAATATGTCACCAGAGACTAAGGAATCATGTTAATTTGAAATATTGATCTAACTGACAACAATAGTACAGCCAGAATATTCGCATTTAAAAAATTTATCTACAGCCCGCAAATCGTGTTTATGTTTTTGATTTTGTGTTTTGGCCTGTTACTCCACCCACCGCTCTCTCCCAATCACAGCGTCAGTGGTATTTCGGCCTCCAGGTTGCCAGTTCAGACTGAGCTGCAGTTATGGCTGCGAGATAAAACAATCTCAGCTAAAGCTAAAGGGAAGAATTACAAAGTGAAAGTTGGAAAAGAGGCAGGAAATGTGGTGAAATGGAGCAGATGGCAAATAAAGTGATGGTGAAGGTGTGGAGCGGTTCATGAGATGAGTCTGGTCCGGTCAGTTCGCCTGTCTCCGGCTGTCATGTGTTTGAAGCTTCGCACCGGAGACCCAGCGAAATATGTTTTTGTCAGGAGCAGTTTGGAGTCAGAACGACCTGATGATACGACGGTAAGAAAGAGGAGGAGAAAACTCCGACTGTGAAAACACTGAGCTGCTCGTGTCGTTTATTCTGCAGTAACACGTCTCATATGTTGGCTCATCTACCGCGTAATGAACATGCACAAAGGCACACACACACAGACACTGTCAGAGCAGTGAAGTGAAACAATAACCTGCAGATCACCTGAGTTGAACTCTGCTCGTAGTTACAGTTCAGTTCAGTCAGAGAAAAAAGCTAAATATTCATCACCAACCTGCTCAACCTACAGAAACGTAAACACTTTACTCTGAGATTGTAAAGACTGTGTGAGTGAGTCTCAGGCTACCATAGCCACAACGCTGGAGCAGGGCAGAGGTTAGCATGTGGCTATCTGGCAACCTCACGCACTGCAATGTTTTGAATTTGACTGCAGCAACAGTTTTACATACAGCTCCTTTAAGGGACAAAAATATCTCTCTAGAAATCTCATAATCATTGATTACAGCTTGAAAACAGTCACTGTCAAGTATTTTAAATTAATACCATAATCAACCAGAATTGTAAAAGCAACTCTGTTTTCCTGACTTTGAATGTTATGCAGATAAATGAAAGTCTGCAGTGAACATGTCTCAGGCAGCCAGGCATTTATGTGGAATAGAAATTACTGTCAGATGTTCTGAGGTAAAAATGGAGCTTCTTTCTACTTTCCTCATTTTTTTGTTGTTTTGTTTTGTTTTTGTTGTTGTTTTTTTTGTATTGTCCTTATTGCAGTGTTACATTTAGATAATGATCTTTGAGCAACACAAAGCAGCAACAGAACAGAGTCAGGACTTTGTTCTCACCCACTTTAACATGACTCGCTGCAACAGAAGCTTGATGTCAAGAAACTATTTTAAAGTTCAGAACACAATGTTAAAACATGACAGCAAAAAGAGCAAAGTGAGCACAGAACCTTCCCAGCTCTGATGCTAAACCTATTTCTGTCAGACAAAATGCTCATAACTGTAACATGAAAAACATAATCCTGTGTTATCTCCCTGTAACTCAGGCCCACTCTTGGTTTGATCAGGCTTTACCGTCCATTTTGTCCTATGCTTATGTGGCTGGGATGAAAAAAAAGGTTTTCATCTATAAGTCGCCTACATAAGCAAATGCAGCATAAGGAACGCATTAAGATGAGTCGCTGAAAAACAAAGGAATATCTTTCCAACAAATGGTATCTTTTGTCGTCACTTGAGAAAGTGACAACAAAATCGAGGCTCAGGAGTCAGTCTATTCAGAGCCAGGGCCAAAAGTTGCTCATGAGCTCTGGGAATAGAGAGTAAATACTGTATTACACATGGCCCTGGTACAACTGCGCTGTGTAAGGACAGCTACAGCATTTGCACAATATATAGATTCTGCACAGTTCATCATGTACCTGTAATTCATACATCTTTAAAAACATCTTTTTTTCTCTCCTCTCTCTCTCTCTTCTTTTCTCCCTCCAGATTTCACATTGTGCATTTTTGGCGTAGCACCACATATCTACCAGGAAAAGCTCACAGCAGCTTCTTTCTTTTCAATAGCCCGTTTCCATGACAACATTATCAAAATTCTGTTGCTGCCATCATTCTGCATTACAGCAGAGGCTGACATGACATACCAAGGTTCATTCAATCCACTCAGTGTTTAAACTGACTGCAAACAGCTACATACATTATTCTCAAATGCAAAGCTACAGCGCTGAATAATGAAACGTTTCTTCTGTTTGAAACCAGACATGTAAGTGTAAAGCAGCTTAAGGGCTATAGCTGTTTGAAAAAGAAGAAAACTGGGTTATCTTAAATTCCACAATAGGATAGGAGGGAGATATAGAGGGAGACTGTGACTGTGGTGGCCGTAAATAGACTAAGATATGTAATATACTAAAGCACTTCAGCAAAAACTTGTTTTCACAAACTTTATTCAGAAAGCTGGCTGATGGATTTTACGCTAGTTTAAGGAAAGCTTCCGAGTCAGAGGCAGCATATTACAAGTATCAAACTTTGTTGTGTCCTAAGAGAGCTATGTGAAATCCTCAAAGCTGGCAAAACATAAATCATCACAGAAGCACTAGACATATCAGTTACTGAGCTCTGCACTCACATGAAAGTCGCAGTCCATGCTTGGAAAATCAGTGAAGTAAAAATGTCACTACCTGTCTATACTGGTGTGCCTTCTTGGCAGCATCCTCAAAGTCTCCCCATGGCTTCATCTACCCAATCACTTGGATCCAAGCTTCATGACACACACAGAGAAAGCTACTGTACCCTAGTTTCCTTGATAGAGTGTCCTATCTGATAACACTCTCCTAGGGAGAAGAACATAGTGAAGTGAGGGAGGAATAATATATAAATCTTTTTAATCAAAATAAAAATAGCAAGATGAGCAGTGGCAGCGAAGTCATTTGTCATGAATGTGGCATGGAAATAAACCCGTTGCCCACCTCCCTGACAACGGGAGCTTATCTAGATATACTATTAGCTGCTCTTTTTACAACTCTGTGAGATGGTGGTCCTTTCTGGGGGTTTTAATTAGAGGAAATAATTAAGAAATACAGTCCATACAGTCACTTATTAGCTATTTCTTCCTCCAATTCCAAATGAAGGACCCTTGCAGAACTTTTTTCTCTTCTGGTCTTAGCTTTTGCTTGGATTTTTTGTTTTGTTTTGGCATCAGCTTTAGAGTTTCAACAAAGACACTTTCTTTAATGGAATTCAGTGCAACAAAAAAGAGCAAGCCAGCAGTCACCCATAACCCCAAACCAACTCTGGGACTGAATTTACATTGATAAAGCAGCCCTCACTGCACTGCACTCTAACGCATACAAGTAAGCCTGGAGGTTTTTTATTTTTATTTTTTATTATTATTATTTTCTTCCTGACTGCCAAAATATTATGAAATATGTAGTCATCCATGACAAGCACCACATCGGTATTGTGGAATGCAATTGTCCCAACATTGTTTATTCATCTTTACTTAGTGGTATTTTGCAGTAAGTGATGCTCCGCGGAGATTATTCATTCAGCTGTGAAGGGGTTCAGATCTGCACGTCGCACAACCTACTATTTCGCTGTCTTTTGAAGTGAACTTGAATGGGTGGGAGGTGCGAGAGCGCGAGTATATGCTCGCAGTTTGTTTTGATGCCGGTTAGACACCTTAGCATTATGGCAGAGGTCAGTTATACTGTAGCAGCTGATCTGTGGTCAGGAAGAGAGAACGATCGTGAGCCTCTCTCGGCGTGCTGCTGTTGTGAGGATTATATCAAGGTGACAGTAGAAGATATATTAGCTCCAGATAGTTTTATAGTGCACAATGGTTATTTTAACATTACATAGTAAACTGGGTCAAGTTGGGTGTTTCAAGCTTCAGTCGTAACTGAGGAGTTATGGGAGCTATTTTGAAGTGAGTCTGTCACTTTGATAACAGGATATAAGAAGTCAATGGAAAATGGCAGTTAATTCTGACAGTGCGCATAAAGGAAACACCTTGTTCAGGGTGTCTTTAGCATTTCGCCCCGACGTCTTGCCAGATTCTACCTGAATACAGAGAATGTACTAACCCACAAGACTTAAATAACATTGGATTTCATTTTAGCTTTGTTATCTGCAGCTTAGTCTCGCAGATCTGTGATTAAATCGTTTCTGCACATCTGAACTCTTCCATAGCACAGATATATTGTACAGAAATAAAGGAAGTCCCTTTTAAAGTGTTATATATATTTAATACCATCCATAGGCAATTATCCCTGACACATTTATGCTGACCTGCACATCCAATATACCAATTCAAGTTCTCTCATGAATATTAATTCATGTAACCCATTAGCTGAGAGGTTTCTGATAGCTTTCAGTTGATGAACACCCTTTTTTTTCATCTTTCCAATGAAATAGATTTTTCCAGCCTTTCTATTAAAAAAAAAAAAACAATAATTGAAGCCAAGCTGTAGCTGAAGGATCAGGGGAAAAGGATCAAGAGCTTCCTCCTTTTGACCTAGTTATCAGTCGACCTGGCCTCCCTCCAACTAAATCATTACATCTGTGGTGTGATCCGAACCAAACGGCGCTGCTGTCCATTACCCACAGGTGTCTTCAAGTCACTTCTGACTTTGCTCAGTCTTGCCGTAATTCCCTTGATATATTATGGGATGGTAATTGGATGGGGAGTAGCCATGACTCAGAGTGGCCAGAACATGAATCAAGTTGGACAGAGCATATCTTTGTACCCAGTGACACCACGAGGACATTGCTCTTAGAGTCCATAAGCAAGGTTTTCTTTCTGATGGGTAACCGCAGCCCTGAAAATTTACTGTGATACGATTATGACGGCTGTTTTGAGTTCCTGCTCACATCTCTGTCGGGCGGGAGCAAACAAGGTGTTTCAAATTGGACAGAGAGAGATGTTCATGATGTTTATGAACTGATTTAAATTTAAAATTAAAATGTGTTTATTAGTGACCTTTAGAGGTGCAGTTAGTAGATTTTATTGAAGTTGGAGAGAGCTAACTGTTTCCTCTTGTGTCCAACTTGCTGTTCGCTGTAGTTTTGAAATAACCTAAATATTTTGTTTGGGTTCCTGGAAAAGCCCAGACCCTTTTTAATAAGTCAAATAACATACTTAGCATTGTTTTTTTTTCTCCTTGGTAATTCATTTTATTTTATTACTTTAATTATTTCGCCTATAAACATGCATCCAGTTTCCAGCTTTTGGTTATTCAAGCTGGTGCTTGGAGTGGATCAACCGTGCGTTTGTGGGGCGTGAGAGCCTGTCCACCTAGGAGGTTCCCCTTAGTCAGCACAGTAGTTCCTCAGATGTAATATCCTGTTTCTATACAGCGTGCTGCAGGTTATTTGTTTTATTTCCCCAGGCACTTTATACAATATGTTGCTCAGATGAAGTTGTGTCTGTGCGGTAAAATAACTGTTTGCTCACTTTGAATATGTGGTGGAATATGATATAAAAGGGGGAGGCTAATCATTCAGAGATACTGACATTTGCTTGAATAATGACTATGGAGTTTTTCCACCCAATTTGAATTTAACTTCTGCAGCACCAGGGGCGTTGTGTGTCTTTTCCACATCGGAGTATATCTTTCTTTCAATTCCCAATGAGCGACTCAAAGTAAGCATGCTCAAAATAAATAAATAAATAAATAAATGTATACATTTTTCATCCGGGCTTGTAATGCATTTTTCTACTACACTGTGCTATATGTTGCTCCGGGTGTAATTCCCAGAGGGTATGTATCATCAAAGGCATGAGTCAAGCTCATAGCCGAAAAGTTAATCATTTCACGCATGTTGTTATTTCCATATTTCAGCATACTATCTGTAATGCCATCAATAATAATATCAATAATATGGTTTAACTAGTTTGCATGCCCTTGAGACATAATATGGTTAGTCAAGAGCCTTGTATCTCTGTGTCAATATTTTACCCCAGTAATCAGTTCAGTAATCATTTCAGAGCTGTGGGGATAGGAAAAAAAAATTGTAATGTTTTGAAATGCCATCATTTTGACCCATTTACCCATCAGACTTTATTTGCACAGGCAGCAACATTCTCTGCATCTGTGCTCGGAGGAAGAGATTTACCCTGCTCATTGCATAATCGCTTCTTTTTCTTTGCTTGCTATACTTAGCAGGCAACCTGACATGCCTAACCAACAAGGCCCACAGACACCCTCCATCCTCGCGCACTGTTTTCCAAGGACTTTCTCGCTTTGATGTGTGAAGACCGGGCATTGTTAACATCGAGAAGGTGCACCGAGCTTGCAAATATTGTGAATATTTATTATTTGTACGATGGAAAAAAAAGAAGCAGCGTATTATTCAGGATCCTTTCTCCTTGCTGCCTGCTGTTGAAGGTTAGCCTAGTTTCTGAATCTGGCTGTACTCTGGATGTGTTTATGTTTTCATTTGCCACTAAAAAAAAAGAAATCATGTTTTGCACAGAATGTGAGTTCCATTCTAAACAGATTTCTTCCAAATATTTACCATATGTATTCTGCAACACTGCTGTTACTAAGAGGCTGCTCCCTTGGCAAAATATTGTCTGGAGTAATAATGACAGGCTATTTATTCAGGAGGTAAATTAAATATTTTGTTTCATATGATGCCAACTTATCACACCTCTATGTGAGATACACAGGACTTTATAATTAGTATCCTCTGTCATGTGATATAAATTGAAGCTCTGGAATCAAGTCAAATGTCCTTAATTGGTCGATATTCATCTTACATTGCAAATGCTTTCTGTTTCAGACTTGCATCACATACACATTTTAATCAACAAATATGACACTTCTCATTGCTAATTTACTTGTATTCACCCATTTTACTCCCTAGTGAATTGCAGATTGCAGCTATAATGATATCAAGTACAGTAACAGTCCACAGGCTGCAGCGACTGCTTTCCACTAACCTCAGAATAACTCAGAGGCTGAATAAAAATGTTCTCTCACACCACAACAAAGTGTCAAACAAATCATACATGGACAAACTTTGGGATATAAATATTATGCGGCTGTATTATTTATTTAGTGACTTTGTCAGTTTGTCAGTTTTGCAGGCTATCTTGTGATATATTTTTCAAATTATGACATAACAACTGAGAAAGTTCAAGTTGAAGTTGTAAATCAAAGCTAATTAAAGCAAAGCTAAGCTAAGCAGAGCAGATCAATAGAAGTTATAGGGCATTTGAATAATCAAATTCCACAGCAATGATCAGAAAAGCCGCATTCAGTCGGTGGCAAATGTTAAGTATCATGATTACTCTCGGTGAATGTGGTTTTATTTTCTTGACCCCACTGATTTGAAAAATATTCAGCAAAGCACACAGCTTCAAATGGCGCTGCAAAGCCAGCGAATGCATGTTTGCGTCATTAATTCCCCTCACAAGACAAACGCTGTGTGTGTGTGTGTGGGAGGGGGAGGTGGGGGGCAGATCAATTGTCAATTATTTTATAGTACATATAAATGGAGCGTGAGCAAGTGGAGGGAGTGCAAGAAATGTGTGGTGGTGTGCTGGCATTGCTCCAACAGAGGACTTCCAAACAGACGGAGAGTTGGCTTTGCCAGGTATGGATGCAGCAACGATGCCAACACCTTGATGTGTACTGGTGACAAAATGTTCAGGCTCCTCAGTTTAGAGTTGTGCAATAACTTTAAACTGAAATACACCATTCTAAGTAATTGATAGAGTGGCCCTGAAATGTGGATAAACCTTAAACATATCACATTCTCAGCATTTGCTCCTTGCAAAAATTGCAGCAATTGTAATGGTGTAGAAAAAAATTGATGGTGCTGTTAAAAACTGACCCTGAATGCCGGCCCCTTTAGTAAGGTAAGTTCAAATGTTATCAGGAAATTGCAGGTTGGAAAAATCGTTCATAGAATTGCATGTTAATATGATTTTTGATGTTTGCAAAAGCAGATGGGGCATTATGGGGTCCTTTTCAATAGATGCTATAATAGCTCCTAGAATGAAATGCTCTCAGCTAGAAACTCACAGAGGTTTTGAGACTGTACCCAGCGCTCAAAGGTTAAGATGCAGGTAGCTTTTCCAACCTATTACCCAACCTCTTCATCCGATCACACCGCTGCCTTATGTTTAAGCTTTTAAAGGTCAATCTGGTTGGCACTGAATGGCTGCTGGCTGTAAAATTGGTGCAGTGATTAAGGTGATTGATTATGGTGTAAGTGTAATTGACATTGCTTTTAATAATGCTACTTATTTGGCTGAGTTCAGTGCACACTGCGCCATATTATTATTATTAAAAAAGGAAGACATGTCTCTAGTGATATTGGGCCCAACTCTAAACGGCTGCTTTGCCGCTCTCAGATCACAGTGATTCAGCTGCAAAGGGTGTGTTTTGAAAGCTTTTTTAACCCTCCACACTAATGACAGAATGAGCACTAAGATGGAGCCACCATCTTATGAAATGCGCAGACAGCATACTCCCACTCACTCTGCTCCCAGAGTCTGTGTTCTTGCAGAAAATATCCTCATGCCCCCACACTGCCAGTTTAAACTGCTCCCATTGGGTTTCTGCCTTAGCCATACCAAGTGGACAACAGATAGACATCGAGCCTTGTTCCCGCCTTAGGCCATCCAGCTACTAAGCTAAACACGACAACAAAAAACTCATGCATCTAATGTAGAGAGCGGTTTGTCTGCCTCCAAGTCTTAGCAGAAGAAATGCACTTGCTCCTGTGACTGATGTGTTCGTGTGATAGTTCAGCTGATGTGAAGCACTCTGCCCTACCCCGATAAGACGTCAAAATGTAACGTGCACTGAATTGATTTACACAAACGTTAACAGACCTGGATTGAAGTAAATCTGAAATGAACCAAGCACTTAAATGAACTGAGTTGCTGGCTTCAAATAGGAAGAAACACTATTCCACAAATGCCAAATGATGTGTTCACTGACTGGCTTGTCGACACAAGCAATTAAGAGCTTCACCTCTCAGTCCAGATACTGTGCATACTGAAGAGGAAATACAGTCTGTCTCTAGCTTCAGGGTTATTGTTGCAGTAATATATACATATATATATATGTATATAAAATCTGCATTAGAATAATATTTGACAGTTTGGTGATGTACTGTGGGTCTCGGAGCAGAGGTACTTATTTCTGGCCTTGTGGTCTGTGTGGCCAAACAAACAAAGCTCTAACATATTTGGTAACAGGTTTAGCCACACTGCTGGCATGGGTCTAGTGGTGAGCCGTGACTTTTCCTCTGGCACCAATGTGAGGTTGACATTTTTGGTTTTTTAGTAAAATGTCAAGTCAGGTAAAGGGTGCCAATTCTATTTTCTACAGATATCCACATTCCACAGTGGATGAATCCGAAAGAAAACACTTACATTTTTTACCCTAATGCCACCAGCAGGTCAGTGTTTGATCTAGTGAACAATCTTTGAATTGACGAGTATCTTGATTTTGATTTGGTTTTTATTTAAACGTATTTTGGATGCATGAAATGTATTAATGTCCTTCTAGGGGTAAAATGTTTTGGGAAAAACTTTGGTCATACAGTGACTTTACATGTAGTGTCATCATTAGGACAAAAACTATATTTTAGCCAGTACCCTTTTGGGTATCGTCAAAAAAAAATAATATTGGACTCCGTATGATCCTTCTTAGATAATATTAGCCATGCGACCCTAACATGTTAAATCGAGGTGAAGTCAGAATCCAACCTCAGCTAATTGACATTGTCATGATGGGTTTGAGCATTAGCATGAGACACTTAAAGACATTGGTCACTCAACAACACAAATCAAAACTGACATATCACCATCGTCCTGGCACAACCTACATTCAAACAAATATCGATGTGAAACTATGTTGGTGACCTGCTGCAGGATGAGTTCACCAAACACTCCCATCAGCCACAGCTGTTCATCTAATGCTCAGTTGTGTTTGCTCTAAATGACAATTAGTAAAGATTAGCATGCAAACCAAACTAAGACTATGAACATGGTAAACAAAGCTGCTTATTGACTGCATGCTAGCGGTGTGAGAATGCTGATGCTTAAATTTCAGCTCTAGCTGCTAAGCTGCTAAGCTAAAGTGCAGCTTCACTGAGCCGCTAGCATGGCTGCAGGCTCAGTTTTGTGTGTTTACTGGTGTTGGAAATCTGATTTAAAAGGGCAAGCATACACAGCAGCCTATGGTTGTAGCCGTTCAAGGGTCGTAGCACACTAACAAAACTTTCTGATTGCTTGTCTGCTGTTATTTAGCTTTTACCCCCATTGAGCTGCTATCTCCCTGGCCTGAAAAAGAAAAATACAAAATTGCACAATACAAAATAGTGTTGGCTTGTAAAAAAATAAAATAAAATAAAAAAATAAAAAAATAAAAGAACACTATTTAACATTAAATATTAAATAAAATTTGACATTTAACTTCTGTTTCCCTCTAAATTCCATGACACAACACAGTCTGTGTCGCAGCATTAAAATGAAAATTGCTTGGTGTGCACTACTGCAGAATAAAGGTGTGGTGTGACTGCAGGGAGCAGAGAGAGCAGGGGGCATGAATCAGGCCAGATAGAGGGATTTTATTTGATCACCTCTCTAATAAAGATTTTGAACCATAAACTCAAGATGTAAACTGATTAGCTACGTTAGATTGTTGACCTGCTTCTGTGACCAATCACTCTCAACAAACTGGTTTATATGAAGGTGAGTGTGTAGACTGAGTGCATGTTATAATTTAATTATGATTTATAATGAATTGAATTCTATTATAGAACTGCTGATGTAATCTTTTCCATAAAATTGGTCTTAAACTAAATGTGTTTTTAGTTCATGATATTAAACTTCATAATGATGCTACCTACATCTGATTTTAATGGTCAGACATTTAATCCAACATCTGATTGTAAGAGGATCTTCACCCACTGACTAATTATTACGAGGACTATAGCTGTGACTGCTTGATAAATATGTGCAAGAATTGGAACAATGTGACCTTTTGCAAATATAAATGTCTCGCACAAGACATTATAATTGGCTGCACTGAATACCACAGGGAGAACAATTAACGATAACAAGCAAGTATCTTTGTCCCTAAACAGTGAAGGGAAAAAAAAAGAGTCAAAGCTGCGTCTTGCTGTGCATGAAATCACAATAACTCTATGCATGTACATCGTATGTATACACTTTGCTGATTACAAGTAATTCTCTTGAACCAGATTAGACACACAGTGTGCTGCAGAGGTTAAGCAGAGCGCTACACATGCAGAAAATGACAATGTAATTACTGGGATGACTGCAGGATCCTGGAGACCTGTTTTAGCTCAGTGCACAGCTGACGCCAAACAAGCTCAGCCCCTAAATATACAGACTGATCACGATCAATCAGATGTTGGCACAACATTGTTAAGATATTATGAGGAACATGATGACTGATCTTAAATCCACCTCTGCTTGCGCAATTAGTACTACAGAAAGAATTGCAAGGAAGTTTTGAATGTTGTAGTAGATGCTCTACATTCCCAGCGTGTAACATTCATAAGATAAGAATAAGAACACTACAATGTTAATTTATAAATGAGTTTTGTCTGCTAACTTTTTGCTCCCGAGGAGTTTGTGGAGCCCGTGTAGCACTGCCGCTGCTGCAGCTGCAGTAACGCTCTGCTTGAGGAGTCTGTTTTTTTGTTGTCAGCAGGATTTTTTTCCCCCACTCCTACATAATTCATAACTCTGTCCTTCACTTTCATATAGTTCTACTTGAATGCAAGTCAACCCCCTCCACACAGACACAAAAATAGATTTGAGTTCTGAGCATCCTTCTCCTGCCATGGTAACCCCCTCCCCCCACCAAACACCCGCCACCCCCTGTAACTCACATGGTCTTGAAAACTAAAATCTGACTTAGCAATGTGTAACTCTATGTGGATTAAAGTGGAAGTTGTATTTGCACAGATATGCAGTGGATTAGTGGTGTCACTATGTTGTATAATGTGTAACCCTGAGACAAGATTTTGAATATAGATCGTCCACAATATGTATTTCAGTGTCTGATAATCTTTCACATTTACCAAACTGTGTTCAGATAGTAGCCCACATCTAATTACTACCACTTCCAGGAACAACCTTCATTCATCCATCTTGTTAGGATATACCAGGAGTACTTTTTTTTTTTCTAAGGGGAAAGGCTGAGTCATCTTCTTGCTGACAGATAAGTAGATTGATATCGCTCCCATGTCTGTACAGTTGGTTATGTCATTTCTACATCATGGTTTCAATAAAGCTTGAGCAAATAAGATAAATCATGCTAATTAGGGAGCTTCAGAAGTGCTGGTAGGTGGATTCTGTTGGTGGAGTCTGCCGCTGCTCCTCTCTGTGTTCAACTTCTATGCTAAACTAAGCTAACCAGCTGCTGGAGGTGTCTCCATGTTTAATGAACAGACATGAGAGTGGTATCAATCTTCTCATTTAACACCCTGCAAGGAAACTAATTTGCCAAAACTATTCCTCTAAGAAATCTGGAGGAACTACTTAGAGCGTAATGTAGATGCAGGCTGTGCTCATTTGGTGTTGTTTCGGATAGAGTCTGCATACATTTTCCTTCCTTCCATGTTTCAAGTGTTTACTTGTCCTGTAGGCATCATAAAACCAGACCCCTGCAACAGTTGGTTGCCAGTAACCCACGATAAGAGAAATGCTTTCAGCAGCACAAAATTGCTTCACAATAATAGCAAACGGAGGGTGGGGACGGTGCAAGAGAAAGTGCATCATTCCAAGTTGTGTTGTTTATCTTGTGACGTACGGGAGCCACATTAAGGTCAAAGGTCTTGTCTGTCTAAATACGCTAACTCCATCATTGCATGAGATGAGCTTCCAGAATAGGTCAAATCATGTTGCCATTAATATTTCAAACATGCTAAATGGAAAAAGATGTTCATACAGTGTCAGTGTCCAGATAGCTGTCTCTTTTTCTAATAAGACAATATATATGAGAGACAATTTCCTACATCAGATTGAGAACATGGCCCTATCTATTTCTTGTTGAGCCATTTATCTTACCAACATTGATGAATTCATTATGGTGACAATTCCTGTCGCTATAATGAAATGCCACCCAAAGATTGGCCCCTGGTTGAAATGGAGAGCAGAGATATACCCCAATTATTGTAAAATTTCACTCCTTGGGAGATCCATCTTTCTTCTGTAGGCTCATATTACCGGACGTGCTATTGTGTCTGCCATTGCTGAAGGTCTCTTTGACATCCAAATGAGTTAAGAACATCCCCCTCCCGGCAAACCTTTTTTCTGTAATTGTACCCTTTACAGGTTTAGACAAAGATGGGCAACTTTGATTAAAAGTCATTACAGACCAAACCTGTATCATGAGTACCTATTATAATTTTTATTACAGTATATTATCAGGTTAAAACGACTGTTAGTCTTTGATACATGATTTTTAGACCTGGGAATTCATTGGTGACAGTCAAGTACGTTCTAAATAGTATAATACAATATAATCAGATTACTGCCATTCAGTATAATGGAGGCTCCTCCTTTTATCATCAGCCTTGAGAAAACATACAACAGTTATAAGTGCCTATGATTTACATTCCAATTTTGGTTATAATAACATGTTGAACACGAGAAATATCAACTCCCAGGCTCTCCTAATGGAGTATGAGTTCATAATGGCTTCCAAGCAGCCAATGAATGGAAAAAAAATGCTCAATTACATTTTTTCCCACAAAGGCAGGACAGACACAGGGCCATTTGGCAAAACACTTGAGTATGCTTCAGTTAAAAGGAAAAAAAAAAGTGTAGATGGTCTAAACACGTTGTCCCTCACAATCTGTTGTCACTCTCCACTGCCCTGTGTTGTAAAAAAGATTTGATAGGATGTGTGTCACTGGATTATCTTGCCTACATTCCCCCCAGGCTTTCATTGTAGGTCTGTGACATGGGCACAGGCGTTTAGTGCGACTCCCAAGTGTCACTGGCAGCACAGCAGGACCCCGCAAAGCTCCAGGAAACACCATCTATCATTGTCATAAGACCAATCATCCACATCAGCAGGGCCTTTCTTTCTGCAGGAACCATGACACCCATTAAAGCAGCCCCACTGACCCTGTTTTGGTATATATAATTTCTCTCTTATCTTCTTCTTCTTCTTTTTTCCTTTTTTATTTGTTTCTGCTCTTAATATCATCTAAAAATCATCACGCATAAAGTCACTGACAAACTTGTTTAGTTTGATGCTGCTTCTGGAAAACACCATAATAATCAGCCTTTGATGAAACTGCTCACAACCTCAGGGCAGGGTTTAAGTTAAGTGGTAATCGCCTGCGAGATATTTGGCCACTCTGTGGTGCAGATAAAAGTTGGGGTCATTTTAAATCACAATTGTTTGATCGTCCTCCTTTGTTCTTCGCCAGACAAGAGACTGTTTGTATGATAAGAGTTATTGGATACTGGAACTTCAATATTTGCCAACTATTGAGGGTTCTTGTTGTAATGAAGCTCATGTACCCAGAATTATGGGAGGAAATTGAACCCCTTGGAACGTTTAAAAAAAAAAAAAAAAGCTCATTTCTTTATTGAAGGGAGGCCACTGAGGGAAAAAAAATCTGATATTTAAGAAAAGTTTAGAAAGCAGATATGAAGCATGCGAGTTTGAAAAGTGTGAAGTTCTCCGTGAAGCTAATAAAATCTCAGCTGAATCTGTGCTACCTTTACATGAATATATAAAGTCTGACTCCTGTGAAGTTGCTAAATTTTGTTATCATCGTAACAGACACAGTGTATTAAGGTACAGTCTGAGGAAGACTTATCTTGCATTCGGTGACATTCGAATGAAAGAGGCTGCAGTTGATTAGCTCGCACAGTGCTGCACATCTCCTCTGTACCCATCGTGATATTCTCTAAATAAATATCTATAACTCTGGCAAGAAGTATTTTTAAGATGGCTGCAGTGCCACATGGTGCCACAGCTTTGGGTGCACACATTTCTGGTGAAATATATATTTAGAGACGAGTTCCAGCTTTTTCATGCATATACAGAAGTGTATGATAAGGCTATAATCCTGCTCATTTTCTTTAATTGCATCTTAACAACAAGCCCATGGCCATTCATGTTGTTTGTGTAAACTTCATGTGGTGAGTCTGTCACAACCTGCGGGCTCGCAGGCTGCCCTGTCCAGTTATTTAAGGTGAAAATACTTGGCAAGCGAAAATTCTGGGTGGTGTTAAAGTTAAAATTCACCAGCTACAGTGCCTAGTGAGCCAAGAAGTTAATTTCAAGCCATGCTGGCAGTACACAAAATGAAATGCAGTTTGTTTTGGTCAGTTAAAGGGTTTTCATGAGCCTATATTCCCTGCATGCTTGTATATCACTTTACGCAGCCCGGAGCTCAACCATGAAATTCAACTACAAAATGTAAAATTACTGGTCAATCATAACTGCACATCCACAATCTCACTACACTGAGGGTTCTTACAAGACATTCACAGGCCTTATAGTACATTCTGAGCTTTTTTGCCCACACTGCTCCCGTGTTCCCGCAGCTTGTTAATGCAGATTCCAACAAGGAGAACCCTCGGCTTTATTCTCTTGGTGCAGATCATGAAACAGGACGTTAGCTCATGCGGTTTGATGGAGCCTGCCCATTTTGGCTTACCCAGTGTGATAGTGCCTTGGCCAGCGTATGCGCAAAGATGAGCTCAGGCTGTACACATCTGGAGTAATCCACCTGCACCTCTGGAGAGAGGTTCAATTCAGGGCACGCAGCCATCTCTCCCCTGAGCCGTGTTGAAACAGCTTACAAGCAGGATCATGCATCATTTTATTTGGTTGTCCAAGCAGCAAATGGACAATGTCATCATATGTGTCAGTCATTTGCGGAGCCTCGTGCACCAGCATTTGAATTTGACTTCAGAAACAATGATGCATTTTTTTTCCTGGGATAGGAATGCTTTGTGGCATGTTTTTTTTTTCTGCTCTGTCGCACATCTCATGTTTGTATTATTATTATTATACGATAATCATTTGGCTAAATATTTAACTTTTATATGCTCAGTTACACTAACTTGGATAGATTGCGTGTATCAATGATAAATGAGCACATGGCTGCAGAAGACAGCTGTATTGCCCCAAGCTGGAGAATAACTGCTCCATGCACTGTCCTTTTCGAAAAGCATTCGCTGGGAGAGGCCATGTTGAACAGCAGAGCAAGAAAACATCCTCCAGCCTAACAGCCATAAACAGGATTGATGTCTGCAACCAAGATGTTTGACTTTATCCAGTCGAGCTTGTGAGGGATCATTCGGCTTCACTGAGCTGTGCTGAGGTTTTGATGGAATTGTTCTTGCCACAATAATTTCTTTACCTGTTGCCAGACATTATCACCGCACGGCATGCAAATGAAGGACTGGATAAAAGCTAGTGTTATTCGCGCAAAGGCTAAAATATAACATGCCCTCTAGCTAAGGGCAGCAGTATTTTTTATCGGAAAAGAGTTTAAGTTACACACGCTCTGCTCTACAAAAGATGTGATGTAAACCTGTCTCCTCCTGAGGCAAGGTAATAAGAGGAATAGCAAGAAGTGGATATTGTGTTAAAATATGGATACATAAATAGCACAATCCAGTTATACTCAACTCTAGTATAGTTCTGTATATAATGTGACTTTTTCTCAGTCAGTGTTTAGAAAAATTCAACAGATGATGTGCAAAATAATACAAAAGCCCAACAATATGTGAATTTCAAGTACCTATGAATGACTGTGTCAAAACTTTGCTTTCACTTCAGGTTTAGTTGTAAAACTCTGTGTCTTGGGGTGTTTAACAAACCCTCTAGTCTGAAAGTTTCCTTTTTATTTATTTATTTATTTTTTGAGGGGGGATAAAAAAACAACTAAAAGATAAAGCATAAATCTGCTTTACACTCTGCACCCGCATAAAAATTAAATGATGCTTACATTATTTGAGGCCATAAGAGGTAGTTGACTTCATCCCAGTGTTTATGAATCCTCTTTGTATTTGTTTAGCAGTGCAGAGGGAGGTATTAGAATGGTGCAAAATATAATGAGGGAACACTGTTTGGACCATAGATGCATCTGGTCCTGTAAATATGGCCTCATATTCCTTGCTAGCTACTCAAAATGCATTGCAGCCATGGGACCTATTGTCTCTCATGAGCTGGCTGTCTATACTATTACAGTTCCACCACCATCATGTTAAACAGTCTGCGACAGTCATTGCATTTTGAATGTAGTCTTGTATTTCTCTGGACTGGGGCCCATCTGGAGTTAGAAGATGGCCAAAAGAAAAGTTCAACTTCCTCCTCTCTGTTGCTCAGAGGTGCAGGTTATGTGCCTTTTAGAATAACTTGTGCTGTTGTCACCATTCTGTCATTAACTGTCTCTTTCATGCTTGTTCCTTTATGAACAGATGAAGGATTTGATGCAATATAGGAGCACACTCTGCAAGCACCTAACTGCAAAAGTGAACGCATGTTATTACATCACTGAAGAAAGACACTTTCATTTATTTATGTTTGAAAATGAGTTCTCCTTGCTCTCCCTGATTATTGTTTGGAGAACCTTGCTTAATGTGTCACACAAAGATTTAATGGGTGCTGGTGCACAGAGAGAAATCTACACCGAGACTTGCTATTATCTAACATTCACCTCGCTGCCAGCCGAAATGTGTTTGGTGTTTGAGAGAGAGGCAGGTGCAAAGGTTTGGCCAGAGTCCCAATTGATTTTCATCTTTGTGAGCGACATTTATGCAGTGCGTGTTATAATGTGCAGGCTCAGTCTGGCTCAGTTTCCTCACCGCTGGGCAAACTGTGCTGCTGGAGTGTGCATGGAAATGAGCTTGTGGTATAATCTGTGGCAGTATCGGCACACATCCTGCTCTCAGACATCTCCCAGCCTCTGCATATGCAGAGAAGTTGGTTAAAGCGCTACCTGCACACACTTATTCAACATCCATTCAGGACACTGAAGAAAAGAAAGAGGGGATTAACTATTTATCCTCAAACTTCGTCTCAAAAAGAATGAATGAATGAATTTTAAATACATAATTAACCTACATTCTGTTATATTGCTTTATCATATTATTTCCATAAAGTGGATGTAACACAGAGTGAGATTAATAAGTTTTTCTTACTTTCCTTAACTCATTACCGTGCTGCAAGAAAGTGGATTTGTTGAATTGCAAATATATAAAGCTTCTATTCAAATTTGATTCCAGATGAAGCATTGCTGGCAGGTTTTCTATATGAATGAGGGCACAAAAACTACTAAAAAGCAGAAAAGCAGTAAAATAAGAGACCGCAATTTAAAATACTTGGGCCCTGTTTCCCAGAACTCCCACAGCGCTATTTGCATGATGTAAAGTCCGCTCCATGATGCACCTTGAACATCTGCAATATCTGCAGAACCTTCGCATGTCACACAAACACATCGAGTGCTGATTTGACTCCTGCGGTTTTACCCACTGTATTTCCCTCCATCTCTCTCCCTCATCACTTCATTTTAACCCCACACAGCCTCTCACAAACAAATGCTAACAAGTTTCTCTGTCGTTTAATACTCATTAGTGCTTGGGATAAATAGATCCTGGAGGAGCTACTGCATATAATTAAGTAAATGTTATCAACTTCTGTAGTAATTTAACATTGCTTATTCCATGTCCTGAGCGTATACTTGATTGTAATCAAAAGTTCCCTTATCTAATCACTGCCTTACACATTAGACCAAGTAATGCCAAATTAGGTTTTAGGCTGGGAGGGTTGGAGCAGACTGCCCTGTGCCCAGCAGTGACTATCATGTTCAGTGTAACAGAACACAATCAATTTGAGACTATGACAAGCAGATCTGAAAAGATGATCAATGGAAATCCTCAAAATGTTGGTTTCAAGGGTGGCTTTCGGGGAGATTCTCCTAATATCCTGCTGTGATAAACTTTTCACTTAAAGCAATTTATGCTTATAAATAATGTAAAATTAATGGGATGAATCCTACATAGGGAGGGAATGTACAAATTGACTTTTTTGTGGTGTGAGCACATGAGTCTGTGTGTTCAGTGAGTGATGGCAGTGAGTAGATCGTGACGACCGATCATGCAGATGATGCAGACATGCAGAGGAAATCATACCTCTAACTCACAGTGACATGTTTACTCTGAGCCTCTGAGGAATCATGGGTACCAGTGCGCCGGAGCTGCAGCCTCGATCACTAATGCACCATGTGATGACAAGGGAATCCTGTTTGGGAATTAAAAAAAAAAAGCATCACCAGTAAAATTTAGTCTAATTTCAAGCATGTAATTCACCTCTAATTACTGAGCACATTCGCAATTACTTAATACTCAAACGTAATAATGCAAAGTAGATAAAGAGAAGAAGAAGAAATAAACTGAGTCAGCATTTTCCGTTGCATGTCAATTGCTGAACGGATAATGAATAATTAATAGGAGCTCTATTTAATGCTAGAGGAACGCTGATGAAAATACTCAGCCACACACCTAAAGAAATGTACACCCGGCATTAATATATATTGGAAGCCGAGGAGAACACATTAATATAGATTGGTATTTTCCGTATGGGTCAGTTTAGCTGGTCAAATGTCATTAATGTAACCTGGGCTTATGAACATCGCTGTCTGGTCTCTAGACACGTCCCTGAGTTTTAGTTAGGTCACAGCATATTTACAAGGGAACTATAGACAGAATGATGCAGATATGGAGATGTAATGTGAGAAGTAAAGTGCCTTTCTGTCTGGAATGAATAACAATTGCAAATGACTACTTTGCAAATGATGAAAGTGCATGTTGTCATACTCTATTTACACACGGCTTCATCTTAAGAGTGTCATGTAAGGAGTGTATTATTTCTGCTGGGCTCTGTTCAGTCTACATATGTTTGTAATTGACTTCCATATCCTGTGAATTGTTGGTCTTTGTAACTGTCCACTGACACTGTGCTTCAATAGTCAAGCATTTCATTAATGTCTTTCATTTTTGAAGTCTACATGCTTTCTTATTTTTTTTCCAGTTTGGCAATTAGAGTTTCTTATAAAGAAATTGTGAAGAATTAATTTAGCGCCCAGTTGAATATCGTATTGTCCAACTCTTTGAAAGAGGCAAACCACTAGTGAGAATGCATCCCTGCAATTAGCAGGTATCGTGATCGATCTTTCAGTATTCTCCCAAGTCTTTCTAGTTTCTTCACAATACCAAACCAATGTGGGAGGTTTCCCTTTGTATCTATGTTATCAGGATCTTTACTCCTCATTTGCTAATATTGTATATGCAGCCGGGTGCCACAATGAATGAGATCAGACTCCTGATTCCCACAGTGCAACCCCATCTCCAACTTAGAGCACGTCTACTGTCCCAAGTTGATTAATTTGAAGCCTCAATTATATCTGTTCATTTGACAGTTAATTCTGACTAAGTAATTTGATTGGAAAAGAGACATTCCATGAGTGATGAGCACTGGGACTTTAACCAAAACATATGACTCTGGTTCTCAGCTGTTTGTCTGCTGATTAACTTTAATGGTTGGTATCTAGCTTAGATTATAACAGACTTTGCACCAGAGATATGAAAATATTTCCAGATGTCTAATAAAGGGAAAGACAGAAAGGGAAAGGGATACTTCAGGAAACGCTTGCGTTATTTAGCAACAGACCAGTCCAGAAGCAGTCCAGTTGCAGAACTATTTGTGCTAGCGAAGACGAATAAAATTTTGAAAGGAAGGAACAAACAAATTATAATTTATTGTCTCTTCTTGCTCTCAACTAATATGACATCTGTTGTGTATATTAAAGTTATTTCACACTCAGTCTGTAGTCTGCAGCTTCAGTACAACACCCCCTCAGATATGATCTTGCTGAAATCATGTTCTCTCTCTCTCTCTTTTTTTTTTCATTTCAAGAATAACACATTGAAATCAGGCTAAAAAGCTGGAATTTCTTTTTAATGGATAATGAAAAAACCTTGTACCTAGACATATAACTGTGGACATCACTGTTGCATCCTTTTTTAATTTTTTTTTTTTTTACAGAACAAAATAATATCACTGCTCTAACAAATGATAAATGTGAAAGCAAAAATGCAACCATGCTCAATACAATATGGTGTATTAACATGGTATAAGTCTTCACTGCTACAGCCTTACTTATTTTGTATCAAACAATGTTAACAAATGATCATTTATTCTAATTGTGAGGGGAGCAGTCTGGGTGGTAGGACCAGTAGTTTATTTGTGGCAAATTTTACCTAATGTTTCTTCTTCTCGAGAAACATTATCTGAGCTAGCTGACTTTTATCTGCTGGTAATGTTTTTCTGTACTCCTCCTGTGTTCCTATATTTCTGAGCAGAAATGTCATTTCTAAAAAGGCATGTTCTGACCATTTTCTGGCAACATTTTTACATGTCACAAGGTCAAGTAAAGATAAAACCTAAGCATTGTTTCATCCCTTTATGCTGTGTAAACAAATAAGGTGCGTGTCAGAGTCTTCTCTGTGAGATCACGCTCTCTGATGTGAATGCATCAGGACACAAAGAGAAAAAGAGCGAGCACAGTGGAAATGTGTCTATCACAATTAAGCCACTTCAAAGAGCAGTCTCTGTCACCACTGTGGGCTTTTTGGCTCCTTAAAGAGGAGAAGACAGCTTCCCTTGAAACTTGCATTGTTTTTTGACAAATCACAGTTGAATGTCATGTGCTTTCAAATTCTGCTTGGCATACAAAAGCGAGAAGCTGTGTGGAGGTACAAGCGACCCTTGTAATCACCTCAGCAGGAATCCAAAACATTAGTGCGGCAAAAAAAAAAAGAAAAAGCGACTTGAAAGCCTTTGCTGTTGCACTGCAGCTTTGAAACAAATGCATGTGGAAAATTCCTGGATTGTGCTTTTACATTGCACTTTTTGGAAAAACGAACTTCATCACTTATTTACATTTATTTGCCAAGTATTATATTTTTCAAGCATGGACTACTGACGACTATTTCCCACCCTGCACAATAAAAAAAGAAGCCAGTAAACCACAGCATTGTCCCCATTCTGGCTTCATGCTTTTTATCCTCCCTCAACAAGTATCATCTGTTTACGACTCTCACTCCTGGGACCTGGTAAATACTGTTATTTTAGCACTCTGCAACCTCCGAGCCATTCAACAAGTTTCAACTTTTCGTTGGATAAAAGCTAAATATGTTTGTCTTCTCTCTGCCACTGGAACTATAATGAATTATATACAAGGAATACAAAACCAACCAGCTAACAACCACAGAGTTTACGCAACTGGATGTAGAGTCAAGTACATCACTCATCACCTCCTGTCCACAACCAGAGATAGGTTAGTTTACATTAAAAATTAATGTCCCATTATGCCACTGGGGCCGATGTTGCTAACCTTGGTTCCAGATACAGGCTGCACAGTGTCCTCAGGGAAGGACCTGTGCCACCTGGAGTGACTTGGCTGACCTAAATCCTGGGGTACAGTGGTGGAGCCTGCTGTGACTCACCTTCTGTCTTTTGGTCTCAGCATATAGTACAGAGACTATCTGCTGTGGTGTATGCTCTTTGAATCCTTTTTTGCAGCCTATCGCTGCTATAGTTTGAAAAGTAATGGCTTATTAGATGACCTAGATATATGTTTTACGTCAGAAAAAAAAAAAAATTCTCTGGAATGAATAGAGAGCACTGCATAGGATGAAATCTCTCCACAAATGTGAGATGCTGATGAAAAGCTTTCTGAAGTGACACCTCCTGCCCCTACAGAATTGCAATATCGTGTCCCTCAAGGTAAAAGGAATACATAAAAACCAGACTGTGATAAAGGTTCAAACAGATGACCAATGTTTCTAATTTACTTAAATTAATTAGCAGTACGTACAAACATAACTGCATCAATCTTTAATACATTCATATTAATAAAGAATATCTATCTCATATATTCTGTTTGGAAGTTATTTATAATAGTTTGTACACGGATCAATTTGTTAATTTAAAGACTTATTCAATGTAGTTAATTTAATGCCTTAAAATCCTTACACTCTGATAACTGTAAAATTAATGACTGGATGAAACTAACTTTAATTAACAGAGTCAGTACAAATAATAAAAAAAGTATAAGTGTAGCCTATTTTTAAATATTTAATCAACCTCTTCAACCAGTAGCAAAGCTTTGCATATCAAATCATATCTGCTCAGTAGCTATATTTACATGGACACAAATAATGCCTCATGTAAACACGTTGATTAGAAAATTTTAATCCGAACAGGTTCATTCGGACAGAAGTTTCTCTCTGATCAAGATGGGTGGTTTATGCCGGTCGATGTTCAGATTAAGATCCATGTAAACAGTCTGATCAAAGCGCACGTACTTCACCAGTCTCTGCTTCTGACCTTCATCCACTGGCTCCTGGTTTTCGGTGGTGGAAGGGGCACAAAATGAACCGTTGCTGTTATGTGAGGGTCCCGCGCATAGATCGCAGGAGACAACTACTGCGCTAATCAGACCATAGATCTCCATCTTTGATCAGTCTGTTTGACCAGATGTTTTGATTTCTAGAGTTTTCACCGGGCCTGATAATTAAAATCCAACCTGACCGGACCCACGGGTGTTGAAGCTCGGACTTGACGCGGCTCACTAGCATGAATTCTCGGCCTGAACCTGGACTTGGCCAAAAAAAGAGGAAAGATGACCCGAGTCATTTGTATATAATTTCGTCCTGGAACCAGCACGTTGAATTGAAGTGGTGCTCAACAGAAATAAGCAAACTATGTAGACGCTATATAGAGGTTGTACAATATGTTAGAAAAGGGTAGATCACAACAACCAAAAAACAAGCTCAGTGTCATCTAAATTAGACAAATGTGATGTGAAATACATCAGACCATGTCTACATAATTAAACAGGACCTAGACAGTAACCCTGAGGTTCTCCACACTTACAGTAAGTTGTAGCTATGTCTTCACACTGACAGATATCTACTCTGAATTGTTAACATCCTCAAGGCACACTTGTTTTTACATTCGTTTTGATGAGCACATAAAAGCACATTTTAAAAAAGATATAAGGACCAGAGACCTACTGAAATTTTGCAGATATCTGTCAGCTTCCTAAAATGCCTTCTATCCACAACATTATCTGTATTTCAGCGACTTGGATCATGTCATGCACTTTTATTACATAAAGATTAATTAACAATATAAAAAATGATGTATTACACTGTAAAGCCAGCTTATATATCCTCACAACATCATTCTTTTAAACTCTGTCACTGTGGCCAAACACTGCTGAATGAATGAGCTCTCTTCTACAAACAGAGCCAGCTGCGACTCTGAGGAAACATACAGCATTCCTCCATCTGGCAACTCACCACGCAATGTTCACGATTTATCACCATCAAACAAATTCAGATGGATTTTTTTTCAGAATCAGAATCCAAATCAGAATCAGGAAAACCTTAATTATCCCCTCAGGGAAACTGTATATCCTATTTTTGTAAGTTTTCTTTGGGGTATTTTTTTTCCTTAGTAATGAGCAAGAGAGAGACAGAAAAGAGAGACGGTAATGTTATGGTTAGGACTGAGTCAACATGGTACACGCTCAACCTGGAAACAGTTTATCCTATTCACAATATATGTAGGTGTTTTAGTTTTTAGCATCCAATGAGAAAACTCGCATTTGAAAATGAAAAAGAGTAAGAAAAAAAAACTAAACTTTTTTTTATAAAGTACTTAGATCATGTAAAAGAGTGTCCCATTTCCTGTACTTCTTCATTGAGGTGAGCATCGAAGTGGATAATTAAATGTAAACTGCCCAGTGTAATTTGTCATGTCATGTGTAGGACCCAAGGCATTTTCACAGTGAGCAGATGCTACTCAGCACTTCTTTAGCAAAATCTTTCATATGGGTCACAGTTTCCTATGCTGTTGTTCATGCCAGATGGCTAAATTAGAGGGTTTGCCTTTCAAAACCACCTCTGTGTGCATCTTAATAACTTGTAAATTAGTAACTAATGAGAGCCCAGAACATACAGGTGCCTTTGAGTAAAACAGTTGACCCTCAGTTACTTGACAGACACTGGATGGAAGGATACTTGGTATGAAAGAAGCAGTAAAAAAATGACAGCAAACCAAACATCTCTCTCAAAATAACAGGCAATTACATAAGCAGCAGTGGGTGTTTAACTTGTCCATCTAATGTTAAATTGACGTAAATTCTGTTTTCCATTATTTCTTCTTTAACACTAAAAAGAGAGTGTATGTGAAGATCATTAGGTTTTCCTGCATGAGAAAAGCATACGATTTGAATTCTTAAAAACAACTTTTCTGGATGTTGCAGACAAATGGAATTTATTTCAATGGAAGAGAAAGATGTGATTTTTTGGCTAACTGTCATGCGTACCACAAGTGGGCTGCATCCATCTGGTCACAAAGCCCTATCACTGCTAATAAGAAGTATCAAACCATGTCCAGATTAAGTGATTCACAAAAACAAAGTCATATTTAGTTTGCATTAGAGCGCAGATTGGAAGAATTCAGCAATTTCGTATTTGTAATTGCTCCGGCTTCCTCCCACGGACCAAACACATGCAGGTTAGGTTGATTGGCGACTCCAAATTGCCTGTAGGTGTGAATGAGAGTGTGAATGGCTGTCTGTCTGTATATGTTAACCCTGTGATAGACTGATGACCTGTCCAAAGTGCACCCCGCCTCTCGCCCTAAGTCAGCTGAGATAGGCTGCAGCCCCCTTGCAACCCTAGTGAGGATAAGCGGTACAGAAGATGAATGAATTAATGAATGTATTTGTTATTTTCGGAGAAATTCATTTACATTACATTACATTCATTTAAAATTTTCATTTTTATGTGAAATTAATGTAAATTCAAAAAAAGTGAGAGAATTAGCTCTAACGATTTAAAAGTGATATGCTGTTAACATTTATACCCACTATTACAACAAAACAAGAAAACCTCCTCACAATAAAGACTGTTTGTTGTAGCTCACAGCTTGGCTGATGCATGGAGGTTATTTTTATCACATTATTTTGATTTACCTTCAATGACATACTGTGAAACCTGCTGTGAAACCAATGTAACCTCTTTGGTTACCCGCTGCAACAATTACAGGAAATCAACCTATGATCAAATTTTGATCACTTTCATTGCAACACCACAAGGATATGTACTACCTAAAAATAATCTCGTTTCAAACATGGCAAGTCATGTGTTAACACCAACTGTGCTTTTGTTCTTCTACTCAATCTTCTGCATTCACTCACGTCTCAGTGGCAAAGTACGCATATGTGACTGTAATGATCTCTGTCACTGCAATTCCCCATATACAACACTACAGCAAAACTGAAGATGACAGTGAATTTTCTTCAGCCAATCAGACAAACATATGCAGTCTCCCCTCACCCCCTTTTCATCTCTGGGTAATATGGAATATGTTTAGAGTTATGGAAAAATACATATACAGCAACCAAATTGTCCTACTGGTATTTACTTTCTGCAAGTCACTTAAGAAAATTTGTAAAAACGTTTGCAGATTCAGAATGGACAATATTTATTCAGTGGAGTGATGTTCCATTATAAACTGCTCACATGTAACCGTCCGGAGAAACTGGGACACATCCAACAGAGTAAAAAATGAAAATGTAGTCCATCACTTGTGTAAGTGAGAAAAGATGTGTGTTGGTGTATGTGTGTTTGTTTGTTTAGTAATTTAGGTGAATTGATGCTTTGAAGTCAGAATGGTTGAAAAGCCTATGATTATAAGAAAAGTGCAGGAAACCATTCTGGTTGAAGTTTGAGTTAAATTTGAAATATGAATGTGTTCATTGTGAGCTGACCTGTAATGATGAGAAATACGTTTGACATTTTTGGAGTTTCTTGTTGATTACATTGGCTGTATCTTTTTACTTATTACAGACTGCTAATTAGATTACACTCTTTTTTAATTCATTTAAGTTTCTTTCCCTCTTGATGAGCACCATATAAAACGTAACTGCTGTGTAAATACAACACTATTCTGTCTGTAGTTTTTCATTTTTATGGCATCTTCATAGAAGTTCATGCTGTCAAGAAAAATGTCATGGTTATAGATAATAGTGGGTAATCGCGCTGTATTTTGTACTGCTGCCCTCAGTATTATCTCTGTCCAGACAATCTTCTGTTTTCATCTGTATGATTGTTGTAAAATTGCCGCTGGGGATGCAGGGTATGGCGAACTGTGGAAATCTGACGTTGATGGCTTTCTGAATTCAAAATAAACTCTAATCGTGCTAAGTATATCGAGATATAATGTCACATCATCAACATTTGAGCAAATAGGCAGCAGTAAACCATCATTCACGTTTAGCTCTTTTAAATGTTGGCTTTATTTGAGGTTGAGGATTTTACAGTGAATAATAAATGTTCTAACTCTAGATTAAGTAAGCCTTTGGTCATCTTTTATCCTGTTATCTTTTAGTCATTAGGCCCTGCAGACCTAATTTGTCAATCGTGCCAGAGTAAGCCCCCGTCTTAAAGATTGGTGGTTGTGTGCAGCCAGAACATCTGCAGTTATTGATCCACCAGACTCAAATGCCCCTCTGATCCATATCACAGTAAGGCGTTATCAGTGACATACAGGGATTTTCTGATGCTTATAGTCTCCACTGAAGTTTAATGCATGAATGCCTGGAAGGCTATGAGATTAAGCAACTTCTCTTTGGAGTAGGAGTAGCCAATATTAAAATATGTTAATGATATGTAAAACTGATGTAAACTGAAGTGTTTGATACAACATCACAGAGTCTCCATGCATTTTATGGCCCTCAGTGGACTTGGTCTTGTTGTTCATCTCTTGCAGATTACTATACCTTGCATGTGTAAACTGCAAAAAGAACGTTTTTTAAGATTGGACAGATTCTCAGTGCTCAAAGGTATGAAGATGTGCATTGTAAAGGAGGCGCAGAGCACGCCTTATTAAGGTTGATAAAGTGTGTCTGTATGCCAGTCTGTAAGGTATACAGTAAGTCACATAGTAAGCATTTACGTGCACAGAAGCTAAAGCTTTTTTAGGAGAATCAACCGAATTATCTTCAGTATAACCAGGAAGAGCAGGAGTATCAGCACTCTATTCCTCAGTGGTTTCTTCACCTTGTCAAATCTTTTCTCCATAAAGCTAGAGCCTGTCCACTCAAGAAAGCCTCAAGAGTACCCCAAGCTTCAAGGTTACTGATTCTAACTGATTCAGAGCTAGCATTTCCAGTTAGCTTGCTTAGCATAGAGCTATTCACTTTCTCAAATTAACTTTGACGAGCTTTATGCCAAGCCATACAATTAAAAATGTCACACATGACCCTCATTCTTGTATTGAACCCCCACAGAGAACCACCACCTTCTTGCATTTTAACTTTCACATAAAACACTGTTCTCATTCTCAGCCTTGCTTTGAAGGCCACGCTGGGTCAGGACTTCAATACATTATAATAAAATGTCTGCGGTCAGATGCCATCCTCCTTTCCACGGCAACACACTCTTTGGATGCACAAGATGCAGCTGTTTCCACGACAATGTCACCTCTCATTTTCTCTCTTTATACTCCTGTCTTTAAGGTCCCTGCTTCATTGTCTTTCCATCTCTGCTCCAAACATTGATCATTTTAGTATGATGCTGCAGATATTGCAGAAACCTGAAGTCATCTTATAAGATATTGAGATATTACAGAATTACAGAAACCATTAAACATAATGTTTCGAGCAAAACTGGGAATACTCACTAAATGTAAAACAGTATCATTTGTGATATCTGCTAGATTTAGATTTGTATTAATCTTTTGACATGCAAGTCTGTGAATCCAGTTCGTTTAGTTATTTTTATAACACCAATAATTTTTAATTTATCAGTGACTTTCAGCTTGATTACAGCATTTCCTTTGACCAGGGACAGCATATCTGTGAGGTAAGTTCTACAGTGTAAATAAAGCTATGGTGGTGAATTTCTCAAGTTACGCTTCCAATCTGACATGGGCATATCAAGGACACTGTCACAGTTATACAATATTATTTGTGTTGGGACTCCACTGTAAAAATGTCTATGAAAGCTCTGAATGTTGAGCACAGAGAGCAGCAGAGGGCATGTCACATGTTTACACAAACCATAAAATACCTGGCTAAGGCAATGGCATGGAGTCTTTTTAGGAGATGCAGAGGAAGAATGCTCTATAAGACATCTGCTTGCTTAAAACATCATAAACTATAATGGAAACACTATAATTATAAATGAACTATATGATATACAGCGTGTTTGCTTTGTATGTTTCTTATCTTTAGACAAAAAAATGTGTTCAAAATTACTTCACAAAGGATCTCCTAATGATATTATAATGATATAATGTTTTTACAAGCACTTGGTTAAGGTTAGGAAACAGACTGTGTACGGTTCAAGTAAACTGAGGGAGGCCAGAAACAAGATGCAAACCAGGGCATTTGGTGTAACAGTGCAACAGTTGGGATGCAGAGTCATTCATGTTGGTGATATGCCCAGTCAACAAGAGGCCAAGAGGACTAATAGAGATCATTTTAACCATTTGAATAGATAACTTGAACTGGTGTTTTTCTGATAAGGATGGTTTCCAGTGGCCACTTGTGGTAACTATTCCTCGAGGCACTTTGGCAACAGAACGAACTTTTGGCGATGGTAGTGGCCACATGGCTTGCTGCCTTCTGTTGGAATCTGGGCTAAACATAACGTATGTCCTCCATCACAATGAGGTGCTTGTCATTGGTTGATCTCTGACACTGTAACATTAGCCTTAACATTGGTCACACTCAGATGGTTCTAACATTCATTAAAGCCAGCAACATAAGAAAAAACAAAACAAAACAGGAAGTAGAAGTAAATATGGAAAACCCCAAAATTAAAAAGTAAGCCTGCAGTTGCATTATAAATTCTATTTTTCTAATGTTGGTGTTGCTGTTTATTTTATTGTAACTAAAGATAAAAGTTCAGCCCTGACACCTGTGCTAATGAATCGTAAAAACACGCTGAATTGAAACTAATGTCCTGCAGTGACAGAAAGACACTGTAGGACTCCATAATCATTGCATATTATAATGTTGCCTTTTTTGTTTTTAAGGCCAGTGACTCACTGGCATCATAGTCTGTAGTTTCATATAAAATATTAATGTGTCTCTGCAAGTCTTTTAAGTCTCGCCAAGTTAACACTTGCAGCACACCTAAACCCCATATCAAACGGCAGCAGCTGCAGAGAAGCCCCAAGCCACCTCAGCTTAATCCAATTTGACTGGCCATCACTGTGGGCGATGCTGGATGGAACATTATGTGAGGTGGATAGAGCTTTTTACTCTGCATTAGTGGAAAGGGATTTATCAGTCCACTTTTGACTTTGCTGTGAAAAAATAAATTGGTCAGACACTAAAATGTATGCTGTTGTGCCCCACCACAGGGTCATGTGACTGATTAAATTAATAATCTGTCGTTCATCGATATTAGTGACATAGAAAGGACTGGGTGGAAATCCTAGGTATTTGTTGACAGGTGGTTTTTATATATTCACTATAATACTACTACTACTTTAATAAGCAAGCGGACGTTGTTTAAGAAAAAAATACCTTAGACTGTTGCAAATAATTTATATTTTCCATATGTGACCTTGAGGGTGATTGGTTGACTTTTTTTTTCTTTTTTTAAAGGGCAGATGCACAAGTTGGACAACCTTCCATTTCCGTTGCCTGGATGCTTCACAGCCTGCACATGATTTGGAAACTGGAATTGTCTGAGGAGTCTGAGCCCCAGTGACAGAGAAGGTGCAGGAATAAGCTTTTAGCTAATCCATGCCAAACATATCAGACATCTGTCACTTGCAGTAGCGGCCAGCCTTCTGCTTTGCAAGCTCATTTGGCACTTGAAAGTAAAGATTTCGGAGACAATCTTCAGATTACGTCACGTTATATCTCTCTCTTTACTTGTATGTATAGTGTACAACATATTGGTGGTCTCTGTGATCTTAAGTTAAAAAATGCCTGGTCCAAGCAGCAGAGTTAAAGCTACAGTCAGCCAAAGGATAGGATGTACTACCAGGAGATAGAGTTATTCAGCTGAGCTGCCAGCAGCATTGTGCAAACAAATAAGATGTGAACAGATGTGGAAGCAGTGTCACGTCGTGATGACCTCAAAACAAATAATTAACACCATGGAATTTTTATGCGAGAGCAAATATGGCATAACCTCACTACCTATCTTACACCACAATAACAACAACAGCATGAGAGAAGGGTACTGTTGATTTATTTCCACATGCGCAAAACATATTTTATATCGTCACGTCTTGCTCTCTGTTCTTCTCTCTCTCTCTCTCTCTCTCTCTCATAACAGATGGTGAGAGGGATCCATTCATGGGTCACATGCTCACAGAGAACAGGTAGCACGTACGGCACTAACTCATTTCTCTTCTTTTCGCTTATCTATTAATTTATTTTTATTTGCAACAGCTCAATTTAAGGAACTAAAGTTTGCTTAATGGGATGTGCTTTAATCTCAACAGCACCTGACACGGTTGCGTTAGCACGGTAACTGTTGTTTCCTAAGTGCGCTCTAATTATCAGAAATAGATGCTGTGTGATAATGGCTGCATTTACAGGTGCCCCTGCGTGTGTGCGGCCTTTGGACTATCCGCATTAGAATTTTACTGTAGAATAAGTTAGAATGGCAGAAAGAAAAGACAGACAGCAAAGTAAACCCAATTATTTGTATCATGTTTCCATTTAGTCAGTAATATTGGAGATCTCGGCTCCTGAGGAACAAAATAAAAAATAAATCCAACAAAGTAGAGAGGTAGACTGGTAAGTCAGCCTTAAAAGCACCTGGGAGTGAAACTAGAGTAATATGCTGACAGAGAGCAGCTAACAGGGATTATGTAATGTTGTGTAGACGGTTCATTTGACAATGATGTCTTTAAGGAGGCTCCAATAGGTTTTTGCCTTCACATTAAGCCCCCTCCCCACCTTCCCCATTAAGTGAGTTCAATTGCTTCGACGGAGCAAATTGTATTCCTTTAAATTGTGAAATAGAAACATAACCTTGTTCCCAAACTGGGAAGGTTTTTTTTTTTTTTTTTTTTTTTAAAGCAGGGAGATTCAGTGTGCCTGGGCAATGTAAAACTGAAAAGCTTTGGCACCCTCTGCTGTTAAAGTGATTTCCAGATGGCAGCTATTTACACACAGAGACCTGCTGTAGTGATGCAGACATGGCAGAGGGCAGGAGGAATGTCGAGCAGCCTGACAGAAAGGAAGATGAAAAAGGAAAGGTCCACTGTGAGATTTCAGAGCATTGTTATGCTCTGACTGATTCTACCACTGAAAAGCTTTTGTTATTATGAATGTGTCTCATCTTGATTAACATTTGACTCATCTGAAGGGTCATCTCTTATTCATCAGAGAAATCTGCAATGCTCATCTGATCTAAAACCAGCATTGGAAAAAGAATAGAAATTTCTCTACAGTTTTGCATTGTGCCCAAACTTCCTGCTCCCAGGTGATGATTCCCGGTGGCGGATCAGACTAATTGTTGCTATTGGTTGCTTTATATTCCTCTAATGCCTTGCAGCTTTTTCCTCCTGCTCCCAGGAGCAGCCTACTGCACATTTGCTGAGCTGTTATTTGTCGGGGGCAGAGCTTTGCCCACATAGTGTGTATCGTGCTCTGGTTATCCGGGGGTGAACTAAGACAAACATTAATTGGTGGCACTGGATCCTGTGCTCCATACCTGCTGTGAGCCTGCGCCATGCTTCGGTGTGGCAACCCCATCATCCCTCCTATCCGAAATCTCCTCTGACAGGGCCAGCAGCATCGAGCTCCTGGTTATCATTTATCATCCCAGCAGATTGGCTCATGTAACACGCGGCAGACTGATGGGTCATCTTCATGCTGGGGACCTGGCTGGAGTAGAGCTGTGGCAAGTTGTCTGCATGATTGGAGAGCTGAGAAATGGAGAGGAGGGCTTGTCATTAAAGAGAGAGGAGGGAGCCTTCTAATTCATCTCGCTAGTCATCGCTGTGCGGTGTAAGTGCTTCAGACAGCTCTGATATCGTATTAGCACACCTGCGCGGGCCCCAAGAGGAAAGAATAGGACTTCGTAGTGGTGTTCCTCACCAGCTCCCTCTGAGATGTACACCAGAGATTACCCCATTAATATATCCCACTACTCACTGGGGGTGGGGGTGGGGGGTAGCTCCATTCCTATCCACATTTGTAGAATACCACAGGTGGCCTCGCCTCCACACAGGGAGGTACACTGATAGTTTTTTTCAGGGCTCATCAGCTCCATTGAAAATGTCTAGTGGGTTTTGTTGGCTGGGCTGACACCTGCAGTGTTATATACTCTTTACAAGCCATTCAGTCACTTTTCCCTTTATATACATATATACTCTTTTGACTTTAAAAAAAACAAACAAAAAAAAAAAACACTTTTCATCTTCAGCCCAGTTCATTCATTGTGAATACCAAGACATGATCAAAGGATAGAGGTTGACAGGTCATTATTAAGTCATAATCTGCCCAGAAACCCCCTTTGTTATTCTTATGAACTCAGGCAAAGCAATAAATACATACCTATGAGCACGGATCATTGTTTTGAAAAGGTCAAAACCAACACACCAACTAATCAGTGATGTCATGGAGAGATGCAAGCTGCTCCATCAACCAGGAGGTGACTTTGCCGACTCATGGGGATATTTCCTGTGGCCGCTACACATTAATGATCTTAATTTCATAGCAATGCTCAACTCAGGAATATCTCTCTCCCTTGAACGTCACCATGGATACTGACTCTTATTCAGTGTTAATGGGGTGGACATGGACAGTTTTGCTTTGATGACAAATTGAAGTATTGGCTGGCTTTCATCTGTTTTAGAGGAAATATGATCTTAGACACAAGTCTGGATTTCACTGTCCAAGTTTATAGCAGTAATATAAACTATGATTTAAAGTGGATTTTTACTTTAATGGAAATTACTTTTGCATCTCATTTTTTGGCGTTCGGCAGCTCAGCTGTCTCACTGCTACTCATCTCCGGGGATGGACACACTCTGACAGGTTCTATTCAATATAGCAAGGTGAGTGAATTGTGCTAGGTATTATTACAGGTTTAATAAAATAAGATAGGGCACAAACAATAATTTGAACATGAGTGGACCAGTAAAAATATATTACTGAGAATTCTCTTATTGCAATTCATATTAGAAAATATATTTTTGTATATTCTAAATCTAATTATTTTTAAGTCCTAAATATGTGAGAACTCACTTAGCCACTCTGATACAGCTTCGACTAGTTACAAACAAATTGAAATGCTGGTGTGGGAAATTGTCAGAGAAGTTGTGTGGTGCGATTTAAACGGACTGTCTGGTTTGTGATGACAGAGGCACAGTTTACCATGGCCATTCATGCTGTTGAAAGCAGCTCTCTGTGCAGATGTGATCAGCAGAGGCAGAGTCTCCCTCCAGCTCAGATTGACAAGCCAGACCAGACTCAGGAGATGGATATCACAAGGGACAGCTGAGATGCAGGAAACCAGTGGTGCAGGCAGTTTTCAGCCAGCCTCATTACAGTGGACAGGTTTATCCAGGCAATTGCTTCTCAGACAAGGTTGACTCCAAAGCACTAATTGTCTAATGCAGTATAGGATGACGATTATGATACAGCTCCCTGGTGTAAAAAATGACTGTAAACAGTTGGGATGTTTGTAATTACCAGAGCCAAACGAAGGACTGTGTGAGCTGTATTACCAGTGGCATGTCTTGGTGAGTCGCTATATTGTTTGATGCACTTGCAAACCAAATTCCTTAATGTGTAATTTCAGACTGGCCACATTAGTCAAAGCAAAACTACAGAACAATAAGTGGACAATTTATTCAAACTGTGTACACGAGTGTTGCAATCACAATTAGTGTAATGAAGGAAACATCTTGTCCACGATTTGCCCATTCACCTCGTCATGTAAGAGTGTATTGTTTAATGCTTGTCTGCTACTTAACATAAAAGCATTAGATCAATTATGGCCTTACGCATGGTCTGTCTGCATTTCAGTATCCTCTCATGTGTCTCACTCACCATGGCAAGAGTATAATCTCTGAGCATTAATCTTTATTATTCAGCAGAGTCACTGCAGAATCCAAATCACCCACCATATACTCAAGGTCACAGTTAAAAAAGACAAAAAAAAAAAATACAGAGGTAAAAATGAAAGAAGGAAAGCAACTTCTTACACACGTTAATAAATCAAGGTCTATGCCCCGTATCAAACTGTAAGTGGGATACTCAGTATTGATTGAAGGGCCCTTATTTTCCTCAGGATAACACTGAACACAGATGTCATTACACATCCAAAGAAACTAAAAGAATTCAAATTGAAGATGTTTGCTTTGTATTTTGCCAGTTTTTAAGAGTCAGACCATTGATGCTGAGGCTGCTGTTCTCTGGGAATACAAATTGCCCTAAGACAACAGTTGTCTCTAAACCTGCTGTGAAGGCGAGTAGATCGCTGGTCAATTTGCTGATTGGACACTCGTATTATGTGCAGTGAGTAGTCAGTCAATACTGACCACATTCAAAACACACAATGAATTTCTCCACATAACACGAGGAATATTGTCAAAAAGATGTGAAGCGAAAGGGGCGGCTGTATTATGACTCAACCTCTTGTTGTGCCATACAATAGAACAACATTCATTTTCTAACAGTTTTCCTAATTTTCCCTTTTCTGTAGACATGCAGCTATAATTGACCATTCACTGAACTCCTACTCTGAACCATGACTGCCCAATCATAGTTTAGAATAATTACTAGACACAGCAGGTCTGTGTGGGCAACCAAAGCCATAGTCTGTATTTCAGAGTTTGGAGGTTATGTTTCTTGAGACTGTGCAAAAACCACAATTGAATGGGTAAAATCCTTTTTTTTTTTAACTGCTCTAATATCCTGTGAGCTCCAGGTTTTCCAGTGTCTGGTAACTAACATTCACCTACCAAAAAATGCCCCATTGAGAGCAAAAGCAAAAACCTGCACCTCTGGTTTCTTTTCCAAAAGAAAGGAAACTCTCAACAATCCTTTTGTCATATGTTATGACACAGCAGCTATAAATGTAGTATTAGACAGACAATAGTCTGTATCTAATAAGACTATTTATGAGTAGACAGCAGCAATGGACAATGAAAGTTTATCTAGAGAGAAGAGGACCAATATGTTGATATCCATATATCCATGTGTATTCCCTATACTGACCACAGGTAGTAAGGAAGCTTTTCTTTGATTCTTCTACTGCATGCTGGTGATAAACGTGAGCTTGTATTAAAGTGCATTTAACGTCAGACCCATGTATTCACTGAAGAAATGAGTCTGAAGTTAAATGCACCACTTCAGAAAAGCATCATTACACCGTCAAAGAAACACTGCTTCTTCAGGGAAGACTGGAGGCTGCAGTGAGTCATTACTGGAAAATGACAAGGCAAACTGGGGCTAGCTGGTTAGTGTGCCATGTTAAGTCGGTGAAAAGAAACAAGAGACAAGAGTTGAGAATAGTGTTGGTTTCAACTGAGACAGTTCTTGGCGAATAAAGGAATGAAGTTTGATGCTGGTGCTCTTTTATGCAACATTTCTTCTATGACTGGTATTTGAACCGCTGTTAATGCTGACACTGGCTATGTAGCAATATTGGCAAAACCTACAAACAGCACCTTTAATGAACACCATTACTATCTAACTTCAACGTTCTTAAAAACTGTTAAAGTTTTGATCAGAACCAAATTTACAGGTGTGAAAGCTCGACTGGGACCAAAAAAGGGCGGTCAGACCAAACCATGGTTTGGACTTCTGCAGTGTGAAAGCTTAAAGGTTAGCCTACACACATTATTGCACACACTTCACCTCACTGGTCTCTCCCGACGCAGAGCCAGGGCTCGCAGCATATCGATAAAGCCTCCACAGGACAAGGACGTTCATCCGAATCTGAACTAGGCCTGCATATTGGACATTGCCTTGATGCTGCTGGTAACAATGCCATAACAGTATAATTATCATTGCCACGAACTTGCTTATTTATTTTCCTAGATCGCTACTTTGCTAACTAGCTTTTTTTCCCCCACATATACATAAATTCATACAGAGGGTCATTGACATTAAAACAAACTGAGGAGAGCTTTGGTGACACGACCATGTCATACGCATGCCTCTTTACAAATCAATCAGTGTCAAGTGTAGGGAGATGCAGCATACTAAGGTAATGAGGACAGGAATGGAATATGTCATAGTAAGTTATTTGGTGCGCTCGCATTAATGCAGTGTGAAACACTAGCCAACCGGCTCAAATGTATACAGTGTAGCAAAATCACAAACCTTGGTTTGGACTTTCAGGTGTGAAAACACCTCTAAGCACCGTCTGAGAGATCTAAAAGAAAACCCTATGTCATCAACTGTATGTAGCTTATAGTCCTTTTTAAATAAACAAGTGTATATTATACCCACTGGCATGTGAGCACTCAGCCAGGTGAAGGACCTTGTGCAATTAAAAAAAAAAAAAAGCAAAAGCATACACACCAATGCGAATTAGTGGATTTCCTGTTGGCAGCAAATTGCAAGATGCTTGAGAAGTTTCTTATCAGTTCATTTGAGTGATTACGAAAGAATTTCATTCTCCATTGTCTGCAGGGGAGGCTAATTATTTTATCATAGAAATTTTAATTAGCTGTATCTCTGAGTTGTCTACAGAGCTACAAAAGCTACAGTAGATAGAGCAAATAGTGTATGTGAGGCTTTTTGTGGGACGAACTATGCTTCACATAGAATAACACAAAGAAAGTATGACTGTACAGGATGAATGAGGAAGCAGTGGTTATGATGATAAAAAGAAAAAAAAACTCTGTGTGACATTCAGCAATGCATTCCATACAGCTTAAGGGAATGTCAGTTGTACTGTGCGAGCCATTCACACAAAGCAGTCAGTGCAGAGCGTGAGCATTTGAATAGTAAAAGGCTCACCAGAGTCTGAGATCTACTGTGTAACCATAAAAAAATGAATGTGATGAAAGGTTTGTCGAAACAAAGAAATATCATCAGTAAATCCTAAACTACGCTTGGTTCAGATCAGTCACATAATGCTGCAGGTCTGAAGTTAATAATGTTACAGAAATGGAGCAGATCGGGGCTTAAACATTGAGGTGACGTAGATTTATTAATGGTTCATGATTGATTGACTACAGAAGAGAATGGAGCATGCCAACGCAGATGACATAATTATTGGGTTAAGTCATATTCATCTCTGTTATTAATGACTAAGCCGCTCTTTCCCAGGCAACTTCAAGATTGTCAGTTTTTTCTGTCCCACCCCTCACTTGCTCATCGCAGGGCTAAATAAATTATACACAGGAAAATGAAAATGTGGCAGGTGATTTGTCGGAGAGATAGTTTGTTATTGTGTGCATTCAGGATTGATAATTGCCAAGGTGCCCTATGATCTCCTTGATTAACAAGGACACTGCTCTCTATCCTGACTGCTGCAGGGCTATTTCCAGAGCCCTTTGTCAGCATAATTTTCCTGCCTTTCTGTACTGAATGAATCGCACTGATATGCTGTCAGTCATCCATATTTTCTTCGCTACAATGTAAAGAAAAAAAAAAAAGATCTTTGTGATCTTTTCTGACGTTACCTGTTGCATTTTTAACATCTCTGACACGGGAAGTCATGGGTTGATCTGCAATAATTGGTACTTGTCAAAACAATGTTCCAATTTGTAGAATAAAGCACAGGCCCTATGGGTTTAAGTCTGCCATCCAGCCAGCTGTTAAAGACGAACTTTTCAAGTCAGGAACGCTTGTCAATCCGCAGTGTG
>OMNW01008278.1:0-37300 GCA_900303245.1 Selene dorsalis
GCAGCAAAATCAAACGTGTTTTCCAAAAAGGACTTAACATCCAGTAAAACCCAGGAGGCAGCGAGTTTATACCACATCTGTAAACCTGTTTCAGAGTCTCAGTGGGAGTGAGGACAGTGCTGTAGACAGGTAAACAACTCTTCCTCTTTATTTGTTTGTGTCTCTTTGTGACCGGGGGGTACATCCTGAACGTGGGTCAGAGCCCCCCACTCCTTTATGATCCAGGAGGATTACAGTTTATGAAATGGTAGAAGAACAACAAGCAGGAAGTTTATAGTTTGCTCTGGAGATCGGTTCTCCACCTAAAGAGGAAGACAGGAGTTGATATTTACCCTTTGTTCTGCACCACAGGCTTAGTGGTATACTGATTCTTTGGTCTTCTATCCTTCACTCTATTTACCTTCTACTCTCAACTGAAGTTTTTTTTCTGATTACAGCCAACTAGCTATAGCGAGCAGTGCACCATCAGTGTTTATCCTGCACTCAATATGACTTGGCCCCTCAATGACCAGCCTTAATATTGTAAGCCAGAGATCTGCTCTGAGCATGATAATGACATGTTTAAAATGAGATGACGTCAAAAACTGGTATACGCCTGGACCATGTATGGTTCATGTGTGAAACTGAGTTGAATGGAAATAAGCTAAAGCCAAATTTAAAAAGTGGTTAAATGTTGATAGATGATGTAACATGTTAATTAGCTTATTCATGACATCACTGTGGCATATTCACTTTCTTTCTAGCGTCAGTTTGAGGCCTTGAACTGTTTGCTTCACTCCTACTGTCTCTGTTCACATGAAGCATTTGAAAAGTGAAATTCACAAACAGTCAATTCCAGATTTTATAACAAAAACCTCTTGACAAAATAAACCATTCACAGTGGCTCCACTGGCTTTAAAATGATCACGCTGAGAGAAAGTTACAAGCTCACTCACGCCAGCTAATATCTGGTCAAGTGAAGTGAAGAGGCATACAGAGCTGTCCCTGAGGAAAAGGCCAAACCACAAGCTTTCAGGGAAAACACTAGAAACTTTCTGGTTTGGAAAGTAGCTCAGGTTCAATAAAAAGTTGCTGGATTTGTCACTACCTGCCTTCTTGGGCAGAAAAAAAAAAAAGCTGCTAACAGAGTCTGAAAAGTCAGTGATTCTGGCAACAAAAGGTGCTAAGCTGGCACCACTGTCTGTAAACATCCCTGAAGGCACCAATTCATTTTTGACCGAAGTACAACCAGTGGAGAAACTCCAACACTCAGTTGGAGACTAGGGGCTTTCATTGTCTCAGGTGTGTTTTGTATACTGCAGCCTGAAGCCCACACACAGTTAACTACATTAAATGGATGTGGGTTAACGCTGAAGGTGAAACATTACTCAGCTGATCATTACAGGTGTGTTCTCCATGCAGAGACTCATCCCTAGTTGTAGTGTTGAAAAAAATGTGAACAACACCAAAGTAGAAACAGAACTGTATCTTTTAAAGCACTGTATTATAAACTTCACACACACTGCAAGCCAAGGAGAACATAATAACATAACATAACATAACATAACATAACATAACATAACATAACATTACTACATATTGGAAACAAAAACACCAATGTCTGGTTTTAACATTGGTACTAATGGTTATGTTCACATTCTGTTTGCAGGTCACCTACTGGACAGTTAACCTTCATCAAAATGTGGAAAAGGGCGACAAACTCGGGTCCATCTGTGAGACAAAGTACAGTACTGCTATTCCTTCTTCCCTCCTTTAGATTCCCTTTTTTTTCCCCTCTGTGTATTCCTGCTCCATTTTTCCTGACAATGAAGTTGCCTACTGTCCAGCTGTTGCAGGTAGTCGATGGATATTTGACATTTTCTGGTATTGTTATGCAAAACTATAAGTTAAAACAGTTGCACTTCTTTGCATCTCTGAATTTAATGGATTGCAAACTGTTATAAGAGTAAATATTGCTGCAAAGCAGGAGGTCACGTTAGTTAACTCATCGCCAAATGTAGTGATATGAATTAAATGGTGCCAATAAACCTATTAGAGTGTAGAAATGTACTCCATTTGTAAAAGCACTTCTCTAAAAAGTCCCAGTCTCGATGTGCTCGTCTGTCGATACAACATAAAGAGTTCTATTGCATCAGCAAACTGAGGAATGCTCAGGTTTCAAAAACTACTTAATATAGAACCTGGAAAATTATTACCTTCAGTAAAACTGAAAATTAAAACATGAAATGAAGTTCTAGTCTTTTTTCCCCCATTTATTATTTATAACCAGTGAACGTCTGCCTATCTATATCGATCTTATGATGAATATCTTCCACAAAAACTATTGCATTTCTACACAAGAGATAAGAATGAGTGGACTAAAATAAGAAAAGTAAAATGTTACCTGCTTTATAACTAATGCTGTTATATTTAATATAGTAACATTTGATGGTATCAATGCATTCTAAAACAATATAAAAACGTGGAAGGAGTCACTCTGTGATGAATCTACACAGAATTACCCCCTGAATTATCAGCCGTTTCCCCTTTTCTCTCTCTCTCTCTCAGTGGGGTATAGAGGAGCTTCAAATAAATGTTTGGCTGACCAGCCCCACTACCTCCCCGTTATGGTTTATTCTCACCGCTCTCATTGTGCTGTCTTTGAACAAAAGGAGACAGCTGCTTTCAGGGAAAAAGCCTCCAAAACCCCAGATCACCTGCTTCGAATCAAAGGGCAGACAGCCAGTGTCTAACTGGTGAACACAGAGAAGATTAAGAGCCAGACATTTTTGTTTCCAGGAGTTGGTACAGAAAAAAACAAAACAAAAAAACAGAGCATTTTTGGTACTTTGAAAACTATTCATACATACATAGCAGGAAATGTAGTGATATTATGGAGGATCCACTGAAGCCTGCTGCAGAGGCCCACTTTGGCTTCCTCGACGTCATGGACCAGACAAAATCGATAAAGACTGCACAACATTAGTACTCCCAACACACCCGCCGCCAGACCAGGGACACTGTTGTGCACAACAAGTACACGCATACACTTTAACTACTCAGCACTGTGTCAGCAAGCAGGCTCCATTTCCTCCGACGGGGGAGAGAGCAGGTCTCACACTAACAGTTACACACTGGGCGTTTTCCTGTCGTCTGAATTACAGCCTGAAGGTGACAGAGGCAGAGGCTGCAGTCTGACTGTTGAGATGGGATGGAAATGTGTCTGGGTTTATGTAAAACAAGTTCATTTCTCTTAAGCACTGCGTGTGCATTTTTTGCTCCAATTAATTTTAAGCACTTTAAAAACTTTATCTATAACTGTTCTGCTTTTCTGAGACTTCACCAGTTTGCAGATTTTTTGACTTCCGCATTGGAGCAACGGCACAAATGGAGAAGTTGCAGTCAGTGTGTGTGTGTGAGCCTAAACTCAAGAATCACAAAGTATGAGCAGAGTATTATTACATTATAGGATAATGAGTAGATTCCTCTATTCATCCTATCGAAAACATGTCTTACTGCTTATGTGATTCAGGCTGCAGACACGGGAACAGGACCCTAACCATGTATATATTTAGAGCAGCAATTACAGCACGTAACTTTATCAGCATAAGACAATAAAGTTATGACATCATCTCTCCTAAACTTATAAAATCCATGAGAACTACGCAAGTTCTTGTTTCCCAACTGACAGGCACTTCAACAGCCAGTTGACTAAAGGTCGTCTCTCTCAGGCTTCAGTGATAAAGTGAGGATGAGAAGAAAACATCCCTGGATTAAGGCTCCCTGCCTGCTGCCCTTTTACCATGACCCTCTCACTGCTTCGGCTTACTCAGGCCACTATGAGCTTTCCTTTTCCACATTATACCTGACTGGGTCTCCACTTCCAGCCTTCTCCGCCCACTGTTTATTTCAATCTCACTCAATTACTTCTGTGTCTCTCTCCATCTATCAGACGGTTAAAAGAAAAAAGGAATAAATGCTTCTCCTGGCTTGGATAATCATCAGTGTTTCTGTAAATATAAGGAAACGCCTCGAGGACATACCCTGCAATTTCAAAAGAAGCAACTGATAACGAATAGCTTCTTTTAGATACGTATTGTATTATGAGGATATATACACCACTTGATATCTTACAGACACAGCACAGCATGGACTCATGTATATGTCTAATTGATCTGGTGCAATTTCTTCTCACCCAGATTTCTCCCTCGTTCATCGATACATTCAACATTTTAATGAGGTGTCTGGAAACAAATCAGGTGATATGAACCAGCTGTTTTACTTTCTAGTAGACAAATACAGCATGTCTTTGGAGGTTTTCCAGGCTCAACTGTACTGTATGGACACGATGACAATCTATATACATTATTATGAATAATGGAATAAATATTGAATAATACATTAGGTATTATTGAAGACTGTGTCTGCTTGTGTGACCTGTCCTGTCTGCATGTTGATAACCTGAATTATCTGCTTACTACCTTGTCAAATCAGTCACCCTCAGCTTCACGTCAGTCAGGGTGGCGGTTCTATTTCTGTCCTTGTCATAATAATCATTAATCCCTGGATTAATTGTGTTCTCCATAAACTCCTGTGTGATCCTCTATCTTTCCGTGTCAAAAGCCTGATAACAAAACGCTCAGCAGTAAAGCAGGTAAGCACGGGATGACAGAGTGGATTTCCTGCACTGCTGTTTGAAGTGTATTAGTGTCTAGTCTATTCATTTGACTTGCAGTGGATTTTAAATGCACTTGAACTGAAACGATTAGTAGATTCGTTGATTGACAGAAGGATTATTTATCAGTTTTTAATACTGTATGAAGGGGCTAAGCAACAACGCTGCGGAGTAGGCACCACTTTGTCTTCTTTATATTTTTGTTCTTCCCATGAACAATGTAGTAAAAACTTGTGAAATTTGTCAAACTGATTGAGGACCCTCCTGTGACGCTTATTATCAAGTTTCATGTTGGTGTCTCAAGCACTGTAGTGCCACCAACAGGTCAAAGCTGGGAATGCTTTTACAGATTAAACTTCTGAACCCTTACGCCTGATTTTCAAAAATGTGGTATAATTGGATTCCTTGGATCAATACACCCTTTAAAACTGATTTGCCCAGCTGGTTTTTATGCTTTTTTTTCGTTACTCCTTGAACAAACTGTCTAATCTTTACTAAAATTGCCTTCAAATCCTAGAAGTCTTTTGCATTTCGCCTCAGACTTGTTGATGTGTTTGCCTTTGAATCTAAATTCCTGAGTCTGATCTTTACAAAACTTGGTGACAGCTTACTTATTGGCTTTTGTTGAGTTTGCCATCAATTTCTAGTCTAATCCTTTGGCAAAGGCGCCAAACAAGAAATCAAGTCATAGCCTCAAACCATCTTTAATCAACTTCCACGAAACTTCCCGCGAGTGCTTACAACGATGTCCTTGACATGATGACATCATGTTTCCATGGCAACTCTAGCCTGCTGATGCCCAACATTGCCACTATTTTTTGGACAATAATTGCCGGAAAACACTTCTAGCTTCAACAGTGTGAGCGTATGCTGCCTTTGAGTGAAGTGTCTTCAGGTTTTATTCCACTGGTCATCCTGTTGGTGACACCAAACAACCACATCACAGCCACATTAGTTTAGGCTCTGTGAAATTCAGACATTCATTCTTCACTATTTTGACGTTTTATAAACCAAATTATTGCTTAATTCTAACCAGTAGTTGCCGTCATGTGTACATCATTACTATATAGCATCCAAATCCATCCAGTGATCACCTTTTGAGAGCCCTTCATGAAAATGCTCTTGCACCATATTCCTGTAGTAATGGGTTGTGCAGTCAAAAAAGAGCAGCCTGACATATTGATGATGATGATGATATTTAAGGATGATGAATAGAGCACTGAATTATCTCTTCATTATTTTTTACTTAGTAATTACTACTGCACAGGTTGTGCTGTATAAAGGAGGCACAAAGCAACTGACTCAGATCTTACAGTTCATTTTAGCTGATGCTGCCATTAAATTTCACAGTTGACATCACTTCACAAGCATAAGAGTCAAATAAGCTCTATCCATGACAGTCACATGTCTTTCCTCAAACTTTAGGTTTTACCATAAAACCATTGCTGGAGGTTAGGAGTGCTGATGCTTTGTCTATTACCTAATCTATTACCTATTATCCTTATAGTGAGTAATCAGCTGCCAACAAAGCCAGAAACAACAGCAAACAAGCAGCCGTCACTGAATGACGGGACATTTAAGTTAACTCATCAAACACAGGAATCATTGCACATGCTTTTTTGCAGTTTATCTGAGATATGTGTATCGTGCTTCCCATTAGCAGTAAAACAGAAAACTGAGACTTTCTGTCAACATACATAAAGCATCACTAGGGAATACCGTCACACTCCTGACATCTGCTGGTAGAAAAACGAAATCTGTTTGATTTGACCAAATGCAGCTTTCTCCGCTTGAAATCCTACAGCACTGAATCGATGTTATTTTTTTGTTTTCAGTTTTAAGCTGTAAATGACTTTGCTCATAATTATCTAGTAGTTTGCACTGATTTGTGTCGGTTTTGTTCAGCTGTCATCCGTAGGAGATCTAAGATCGCTGGAGTGATGATCACTCAGTATGTGGTAAACCTGCCAGAGGGAAAAACCACCCCAGATTTCCAGAGTAAACCAGATCAAGTAACCATCCAAGAAGGTCTGTTTTCATTTCACACAGCATTGAACCCGAGTTAAACAAAGATGAACAGCATTGCACAATAAAGTTATTATTATTATTATGAATTCTGAACTGTAAAAATGTTATATTTCCACATATTCCACAGGACAAACGGCTGTTTTTAAGGCTGTGGTGAAAGGGGATCCAAAACCAGAGGTTTCATGGAGAAGAGCTAAAGGACATGTTTTAGAAAAAGACAAATTTCAGACTAAATATGATGAATCGACTGGGGAGCACATACTAGAGGTGAAAAACTTCACATTTCACATGCAGTAAAAACACAGAGTGTAATTACTGCTCATACTTTTAGTGCAATGTATTTGTACATAAATTCTGCGCGTTTCATGGATTCAGTCTGTTATGTTGATTTTCTAGGTTCGCAAAGTGTGCACTGACGACACTGATACGTACAAATGCTCTGCTGTGAACGAGTGTGGTAAAGCTGTCTGCACAACAACACTGACTGTGACTGAAGGTAAGAGGTTTAAAATAAAAACTGGACACTGAATATTTGGTGTGACAGACTCTCTTCTTCATGTTTAAGTGTGTTCAGAGTTACTCATATTTTAATTACTTAATAAATACATACCAGTGTGTAAATGTCCAAAATCCAAGTTTGTGGTGTAACTGTAAAAGTGGTTTATGTTTTTTTTTGTTTTTAGCAAAACCATCAGATTTCAGAAAACTGCTGAGGAAAAGGTAAGAAAAAAAAAAACAGGTACTGATTGTATGATATTAAAATACCTAACCATACTTTTCTTGATGTATATTTTTTCCATTTACTCACTTTTTAAAACCTATTTGTCTAATACATTCAGTAAAGTAGAGAGGGCAGATGGGGAAACTGAGGAGAGGTTCTGGGAAGCCATGATGAACGCTGACAGGAGAGACTACGAGCGCATCTGTAGTGAGTTCGGTGTCACAGACTTACATTTGACTCTCAAGAAACTGGAGGAGAAAAAGAAGGAGAGAATGCAAAATAAAAGTAAGGTACGCAAACTCGAGTCTCACACTAAACACATCATCTCTAGCTAGATCATCATCAGCACAAAATCTTAAGCCATTCCATGATTTATTTATTGTTGCAGTGAAGACATCTGGCACTGATCAAAGTCATGTTGGTACTGAGTAGTGCCGGTTGGAATCACAGCTCGATAGGTCGAATGCAGTTCATCATTCAAAATTAACTGAACTGCATTTGAAATATTTACTCAGGAGTAATTATCATCAGTTTATACTGTTCATTTCACATCAGTGATTCCTTTTCACTCACTCATCAGCTCTGTCTGACTTATCTCAATCAGCTGTTTTCATCCCCCGTCACCATCAGACAACTGGTGTAATTGTGTTACAAAGCTTCATTAGAGCTACGACGAAGATGCAGAATGAGACAGAACAACATCTCATCAGCTCTTTGTCTTGGTTACATTTACCATATCAGATTTATACTCTATACCATATAAGAGTCCATACAGTGAAATGAAACACAAGTACGCAACAAGTTCACAGCTTTGTGTTGGATATAAAAAGAATATGTGCAGTACAAAATGACAATAAAGAGCTTGTGTCTTTATATCCATTATACAGGGAATAATAATGAGTGAGTTAACAAGGAAATTATTTCAGACACCGCTGTGTGCGTCTAAAACTTATTTATTTACTGTCTTACAGATTCAAAAGTGTTGACTTCTGATTATTGCTCATTATTATAATTGATAATCTTCCAAACACTGAAATAGAATATGTATTTTCAGTTTTTCTATGCATGTGATTTACTCAGAGAAGTAGCTACACACAGAATATCTAAAGTTTCCTCGTGTCTCTAACTCCTCTGTACCTGGCAGGATGGTGAGATTCACTATGATGAAGCCACAGCAGAGAAGCAGAGTCTTAAAAGTGTTGGGAGAACAAAGGATTTCAGTAAGAAGGGCCAGATGCAAAAGGACACAGAGATTAATCAGACGGATGTCGAAAGGGTCAAACTCCTCCACACGGGGCTGAATGAGATGGATGCTGAAGAACTAAGCCTCTTTCCAGAATTCAAATGTAGGTGCAAGGAAGGAAGAAGAAGTTGAACGTTTTAAAAAAAAAAAAGAATCTGTAGATTTATCTGATCCGAGATGATACCACACTGTGTGGTGGGTGGCTTAACAATGCAAAAACACCCAATAACTCATCTTTTTGTACATGCCTCTTTTTCCCCTTTCTGCAGTTTCAAGTGTAGACTTTGTCATCAAAATCCAGGAGATCAAAGCACAAGAAAGAGACGATGCCCTCTTTGAGTGTGTGCTGACACACCCGCTACCCAAAATCACATGGATGGGCAAGGGCAACGCTCTGGAGCATGGAGAAAAATACAGCATCACAGTGTCTGACCACAAACTAATCCACAGGCTGTTGATCAGGGACTGTGAGCAGCTGGACAAAGGCATCTATTCAGCTGTGGCTGGAATTACATCCTGCAGTGCCTGGTTGGTTGTGGAAGGTAACACTTGACAATTCGACAATTTCCATAATCATTATTTTCACAAATAAACATCACTTGCTGTATTTTATAAACTATAAAGGTGAGGGCGACCCGGCGTCTGCTGGTAAGAAGAAACCTCGTAAAGCCACCTTGGCTGGTGGAGCACAGATGGACCTGGAGAAAGTGGCCAAACAGCAACAAATAAAACACAGAGAGGAGATGGAGAAGATTTTAGCAGCTGTGAAAACAAAACACGAAGGAGGAAAACTCAAAGGAGAAAAGACATTAAGCACTGATGGAGGAGATGTTGAAATGACTGCAGTCAATGGGCTGAGTGAAAACGCTGGAGCAGTAAAGGGTGAGGCTGACGCAGCAAAAGCTGGTGTGCTATCTGAGCCGACCGGGAGCAAAGGGAGTGAAAATATGAACACCACAAGAGGAGATGGTACAGCCTCAAAATCAGATGCTCCGGGGCGTGTGACAAAGACAGTGACAGCAGATGACTCAAAGAGCAAGAAACACGTCAAATCAGGTCAAGTGGATTTTGACAAGGTAACAGGTAAAGTCGATCTATGCCTAACAATGCATTTCCATCATCAGCACTAAAATGAGACTTTGTATAGCTTGTATATTGTGCTTTCTAAATGTATGCAACTGTCCGAGGACAGTGTAATCTCAATAATTACATGAGTCATTCATTGCATAATTTCAACACTGCATTCTGTTTGGATTTCTTGTAGATTGATCAAAAATTGAGATTCAATACACGATTCGTTTAATATCGATTTGTTGTTCCCACCTTTGTTAATTGAGAGACCTTTAATGACTGAACTGTATAACTTTACATTTCCTAATACATCTGACCTTAACAGTTGCAGAAGGACGATGATAATCTAGTGTCACAAACCGTTTCATCGTATTGTGATGGATATGCAGAGAACATCGTGTCCCACTGCATAATGTGGACACAAATACATCATTTACCGAGTTAGTGGAGTTAGATGACATTGTCATTGAGGTCACTTTCTCAAAGTCAATATAGAGTAAATTTAAACTGCCATTTAATTTGTTATCCATATGTCACATACTGTATCTCCTCCTGATGGTCAGAGATGTTCAACACAACAAATCTGATCAATATTTTAACAGTACAGAGCACCTCCACAGTAAACCCACAACAGATATAATGCCTTACATTATTTCAGGAGTAATATATTTCAGTTTTGAATATCATTGAAAGTTTGAAAGTTTCAAGCTAAATTTTCTTGTAACTGACATACCACAGATGGAAATGCAGGAGGAGAATCTGAGGAAAACGAGGATGTGAGTCGATCAGCCCATAAAACCAGATTCATAAACCAGGGTGAAGAGACAAAGGGCGGAGTCGTTGGTGAGACACAATGTAAAGAAAATGTACTGCTCCGTTTCCAGACTGATGTAAATGGTCAGTTTCTTTTGTTTTTTGTTCCTTTAATACCTATAATTAAGTTTCTGAACAGTTTTTTATTCTCTTCATTGTGCTTTGTGTCTGTCCAGGATCCAACGGCAAAACGAGCGACACAGAGCCAAACCAGATTCAAACGTTTGCCACGAATCAAACTGAAGCGACTGAAGCTGATGGAAATAAACATTTACACGGGTCTGTCAGGCGTTCAAGGCACCAAAGGAAGGTCCAAAGGAAACACAATACATCTGGTAAGAAACAACAGGGATTATGGTGTGTTGTCTGCATGGAGGAGATTACAGCAGCACATCTGACAGCTCATCAGACATGGCTGTATCAGATGTACTGACAGAGGAAACAAAAGAAATGTCCCAAAATGACAGGCACATGTTTGTTTTTGTTTTCTTTGGTTTCTAAATATAGTATATATGTTAGGGGAAAAAAACACACACACAAACAAAAGGTTATTTTACTGGTTCAGAAATGAACTATTATGTTGCAAAAAAAGAAAAAGGAGCAATTGGCTGCACAGTTTACAGCAGCATTTCCTCTTTTAATTTTCATGATATTGACTGAAACGCTGCAAAAACATTCACCCCACTTGTGAAGAAATGCTGCTTTGTGAAATAGTAACTGGACTAAGTGAAACTCCAGTGTGTGTGAATCAAAGTGTTCATTACGTGAACCCTGTGGCTCTCACACAGATCCAAATGAATCAGTGAGTGATAATGAAGTAAGTGAAAGTGATGGAAATGAGGACTCTGCAGGGCAGGCTGAGCTGACGAGTGGTTCAGAGCGAAGCCACCAGCCGCAAGAAGCAGTCAATGGTAAGAGACCACAGGGAGGGGCGTTACTGCACGGCCGTGTGATATGGACCGATGATGAGAACTAGAGCTTGGCTTTTTATTCGTGGTAACCAAGGAAGTCAGTTCTAAACTTGTATATTCTTGTCGTTTGTGAATATTTTGACTTTCAAAAAAAAGACAGCACGTGTCCTGAAGACTACAGCGACTGTGACGAGGCCGAAGACGCCACTGGCTCTGCCTCACAAACAAGGCAGAAAAGGCAAGGCCCACTGATCGAGGATTTGGTGATTGGTAAGTAAAGTGTCACGACTGAATGACAACAACAACACTGACAGTGCAACTTTAAAAAAAAAAAAAACACTACTATGAAGGTGTTGTGATACACAGCGACTGCATTACTACAATACCTTCAGTAACTGATGTTACTGTAGTCATTAAATATACACTAATATGCAAGTACAGATTTTTACTCCAAACTGATAGTAACATTCAGTCTTTAAATGGTGACTAAACTCGGTTTACATACAAATAGCACCTTTTCATAAAACATACAAATTCATATAATATGGGAGTGGCATGGGTAATAAAAATGCATATTCTGTTAATCTCACCCTATATAACATGATGTGCAACAGTGTTTTAAATTCACAAATGCCAAACACTCACTTGTGTAATATTAGAAAAGTAATATTATAACATCATGTTGACAAAACAAAAATGTCAGGGCTGGATAAGGCGCAGCACCCAGACAGTATGCAGAGCAAACAAATCTTCTCATCTCCAAAATAGCAAACATCATGGATTTAGTATCTTACAGAGCAGTTTTTATAGTAGTTATCACTGCTCCAACAGAGCAACATGAGCAGAGCTGTTCCTCACTGCTGCTGGTTCAACACCAGTCCACTGGACTGTCCCTCTTTGTTTTTCACTGAATCAAGAATTGTAAACGTACTGTCTTACTTTGGATATTTACCTATATACACACACTTTCCACAATGGATGAGAAGGAATCTGGGCACGAAACTTTTTAACATTATTACAATAATTCAAAATGATCGAGTTTGTAGTATTACAGCAAAGCAATCATGAGTCTATTGGCGTGATAGGTCACAAAAAACATCCCCTCCACCGCAATCAAGTCAAGTCTAATAATAATATTTTTCAAAAGTCAATACCCATTTACTCTCAAATATCCCTGCATGTTGTTTATCAAGTGGCTCTGCATGCCACAGCGCTGTTTTGCCACAACAGGGAGGTTCTCCCGGAGATGAACAGCACTGAAAACTTAAATTGTTTTGTCTTTTTCATTTGAAATTAGTCTTCCTGACAGGACGGCGTAGAGAGAGAGAGAGAGTCAATTTTCTGTTCGCAAAACAATACACATTGAATAAGAAAACCTTGGAGGTATGAAATCTAATAAAGGGAAGTTATCAACGTAAATTGTTTTGAAAATATATCTCAGTGCATGCAAGACCTGAAGGGGACAAAAGGAAAATAATCCTTCAAGAGACAGAAACAGAAACTATCTGAAAAGATAGAAAAACATCAATTGCAAATTCGAGACAGCAACACAAAAAACATGAAGCTTAATCATGAGCTATTTCTGTTGTTATGTGTGTGACAGTCATTTACAGTTCACCGGTGTCTGTGTTAGACCCAGGTGTCCAGTTCATCTGCGGACTGTCTGATGTCGACGCCATCATCAGTGAGACGGCTGAATTAACATGTAAGCTCAGCAGTGAAGACTGTGAGGGAGCTTGGTTCAGAGACGGCAAGAAGGTTAGTCACAACTGCTCAAATTCATCATTGATGTGTCAGTGTCCATCAGGAAAGCACGGCCTGGGGGGGTCTAAGGTCACCCAAAAAAAGGAACCACCATTGTGATCCTGAAACATGGACTCATGAGTAAAAATCTAATTCCTGTGACTTTTATCTTGGTGTCAAAATGCTCAAGCTTTATGTTTTCTATCATGATATATTAAGCCTCCAGCACTTCACACACAGTGGATTTAACTCTTTTGGCTGTCTGAACCATCAAGGAACGACTATGTGCGTTACCACGGTTACAAAATGACGGTTGTCATACCAACCAAATGAATTGTTTTCACAAATGCGAAAATTGAGACATTGTTTAATTTTTCAGCTTGGTCCCTTTGCGTTTTTTTTCACTCTGGACCGAATGCTGCACTAAAAACCATATCAGTGCTGTCACTGGTCAATATCTTCTGGGAGACCCGTTAAAAGGGCATCATGTTTCCATGGTAACCTCCCGGGAGAGAAGAGTAGAAACAGAAAAGTGAAGAGAAAAACATCTACGCGGGTTGTTGCTGGTGCAGTGTGCAGCTACACGTGTCCCACTATCCCATCCCTCCTCACAGTTTCTGTCCAGCTCTCTGCTGCCACCACAACTATAACCACAGGTTTTATACAATATGTGCTCATCTGTGATTTACCTCAAATATCTGCCACATGTTTAGATACACTGGGCCTGTGGGACGACGCAGCTGGTGACAAAGCCCTTTGGAGGAAGTAATGTTTCTGACTTGAATGACTAATTAACTCTGCTCCCTCTCCCTCTCTCCTATCAGATATCCCCAGATGACAATTTTACTATCACCAAAGACGGCACAAGCCACAGATTAGTCATCATCAAGTGCATGGAAGAGCACTCTGGGAAATATCGTTTTGAAGCAGATGGTCGTAAAACAGAGGCGATGATCAACGTTAAAGGTTTGAAAGTTCATGAAAATTATGGTTTATACTCTCTACTCTATTTACAGCCATTAGTCAGAATAGAAATGTAACCAGATATAAGCTACATACTATTTCAACATTAAAGTGGCCCCAAATGGATTGTTTTTTCTTTCTTAGATCCACCAAGGTTTCACCCTGAAGACCTCAGTGCATTCACTGAGCCCGTCACAGTTAAAGTGGGGCACCACGCCATCTTTAAAGTGCATTTTGTTGGCCATGAACCCATAAAGATCCAGTGGTACAGAGAGGGAGAAGAGCTCCACGACGACAGCAACACGAGGATAGAGAAATGTGCAAGTCACAGCCGCTTGCTCCTCAGCAGGTGTCAGAGGAAGGACACGGGAGAGATCAAGATCAAGCTCAAGAACGAGCACGGATTCATAGAAGCTATTTCACAGCTAATTGTGCTCGGTGAGTGAATGACGGGCAATGTGAGAGATGTCTTACCCTTTTCTTTTTTTTTTACTACTCAAGCTCTACAGCTACAAATGGATCTTCTTATATAAACAACAATAAAAATGCCAGACCACTTGAAAGGAAATCATTAGCTCTGCATCCAACTCCCTCAAGAAAATACTTATCTTTATAGATGCCAAAGGATGGGATTTGTGCAGTTAGGCTGCATTAATGGTTTGTACTTTGGTGTTGTAACAGCAAATATCAGGCTGCTTCAACGCATCACAATTCTCCCACAATATGTTACAAATCAGCACAGTCATTTCTCAGGTAAAAACGAGTTGCTGTATTTCCCTGAGCTCGTCTGTGCTCGTATATATTTGAGATTGTTTTTGTTGTACTTTCTGCAAAAGCACAAGCTGCGATAACTTGACAGTTTAAAGACGTGTTTTGGAAATGCAATTCACACGAAAGCAAAGTAGGTTCAAGCTATACCTGCCCATCGCTGCCAGCGTCACACACGTCAAACTTTATTGTACTCATCTCTTAGAAATACTATTCCTCCTTAACCACATTCTTCAAACGTTACTCTTTTCTACACTTTTTTTTATGTTTTTAGACAAACCCACTGCACCCCTGGGTCCTGCAGAGGTAACAGAGAGCTCACCTACATGTATTGAATTCAGGTGGAGGCCTCCAAAGGATGATGGTGGTTTACCATTGATTAACTACATATTGGAGCGACAGCAGGTCGGACGAAACACCTGGAAGAAAATAGGAGAAATTCCAGGTGTGCCCAGTTACCGTGACACAGATGTGGACCATGGCCGGAAATATTGTTACCGTATCCGAGCAGTGACGGCCGAGGGTACAAGTGATGTGATGGAGACTGATGACATGCAAGCTGGGACACTAGGTGAGTCTTATGTGATATTTGTCTCATCCACTAATGCATAACTCTCATAACTATCAGACAAAGATTTATCAGAGAATGAAGTATAAGTACTGAGATGTTATGGATGGATTTCAAGTAAACTAAATACACATTACTTTAAAATGTCAACAAGAGCTTCCATCTGTACAAAATGACAATAAAATAAACCATTCAGGATATAAACCAACCACAAAAAACAGAGGATAAACTGCAATCAATGCCACTGTTCCTCAAACTGACCACAAGTCAAATCCACAGGCAAATGAGGACACAATCCTCCTCCACATCTTACAAAACAAGTCTTATCTCAATACATCAGAGAGAAAAGTCTCACACAACTATTGATGACAAAGCAGCCAACAAATAGAAAAGCAGCAGGAAACTCACAAGCTTCAAAGGCCATAAACACGCAGTAGGGTCCAGTCTGGCACGGCGGCCCACAGAGCTCAGATTAAACAACAAAAGCACAACGCAAACAAAAAAATTAACTTGATCTTACTGTTTGAAGGTCTGCTTGAAGAAGAGATCCATCCAGCAGGTCAGCAGTCAGTGTGATGTTTTGCAGACAGGCTTTCAGTCCAATACACCTCAGAGACGATGGCTGCAGTTCAAAGTTGTCCTTTTGATGTTCCTGAGGTCTGAAGAAGTCCTCCGCAAAGTCATGATCCTGCTTTTCATCTCCAACAGTTGTTGCTGTTGAGAAACAAACCCACACAAAAAGCAGAAAACTCTTGTTTCTGGAGCAGCTACACAACCACTTCATCATCCTTCACTGAGCTGACTGCAGCTGTATGAGCAGAAGTTTGGGCCTCAGCTTCTCCAATGCACTTTTCCCTTTATACTTCATAAATTCTCATTTATTCCACATTATTTTTCATTATTATACATATTTTTTTGTCAGAGGTGAACCACAGGAATCAATTCTGAACAATGCTAAAAAATTGGTTGGTCATGCAGTGGTTAAAAAATATCTTCCTACAGACATAAGGTTATCAATTCAATAACATGGCTCACATTTCTACCAATGCGGTGATTTCTCAAACATTTCCTTATCAATCCAAAAGGTTTGCTGTTGGTCAGCTTGTGCAGAGCTGTAGTAAATGCTACTAAATACAACATCCTGGTCTCAAAACAAGAGCTAACTGGCACAACAACACCAGCATGTCCATATTTGTGTTGTAATTTTGGTTATGACTAAACAATAGAGACCAAACACTAAATAAATTAAAATAAAACAAGCTAACACACGTGGAGGGTAAGCGTTTGTTTGTTTGTTTGTTTGTTTTCGGGCTTTTAGCAGCAGACTGAAGGAAACCCTGCTAATGCACCATCCAGGCCTCTGATCGTTTCTGCTCTTACCTGTTGTAAAGAGATTTCCCAACTTTTAACTAGGAGCGTATTTAAAACCCCGACAAATGAAGTTTGTATCAGATTGGACCTGTTCCAAAATGGCGCACGAGACGCAGGTGAGTCAGGCTAATGAGCGTGTGGGCTGGGCCAGAGACAAGCCCCGCCCACTTCTGTATCTGCAGCAGGTTACATTCACAAAGGCTATTCTGTGTATAGAGAGAGAAAATGTATTAAATAAACTACAATATGTTGTTAATGTCTCAAAAATGTTAAAGCCTGGTTGAAATAATATCCAATATGCAAAATCATACCATGTAATATAACTGTCTGGGAAGAGAGAAAATACCAACACACCTAAACCTTTTAACCAAACATCATGAGCATTAAGTGTCATTACATTTTTGTAAAAATGAAACAATAAGTCTGTACTCATATTTATCTACACTTGTCTATCTAAAGTACATATTGAAAATCCTTAAAACGTGATGGATATTGTAAAGTAGTATCATTTAAAATTGCAGTAGAGTCTGTGTTGTGATCCTTACAGTCATTTTATTGTTGCTCATCATATGCCTAAAGATTTTTTGTATATACTGAAACTAAAGTACATTTTTCATTTTCATTTAACCTTATTATTAACTTTATTTAAGTCTCATTTTCAGTGATGTTGAGAGCACAGAAAAAGAACATAGGGCACAGTCAAAAAAAACACAAAGCACATGAAAAGATGAGGTTGAAATATCATTTTATTATTTACAACTCTGTACTTTTCCATCTATGTTGTATCAAAAAGACCAATTCACTCATGAGCTGATTTATAATGTCATTACTGCCCCCTACTGTGCGCTACTGGCCTCCTCTGAGTGCCACTGATCCATATGACAGCTGCATTCATAAGTGTTTTTTCATGGTACAGCCTTACGCTAAAATCAGAAAAAGACATTTTTTTCACTATAATCTTCCCCCATATTGACAAAGTGGCAAAAATACATTTGTAAATGCATACATAAAGCAAAACTGAAAGTCACATCGGCAGGAGAATTCAGGCTCTTTGCTTTCACTTGAAATTGCCTTTCACAATTTTTGACTCCAATCACCTTGATTGGAGTCGACCTGATTGGACATGACTTGAAAAAACACACACCTGTGCCCACCTGCGTATGTAAAATATCACAGCTGACAATGTGTGTCAGAGCAGAAACTCGAGCTGTGTTGAGGAGGGAGCTGCGTGCAGAGCTCAGAGATGGGACTGTCTCTCAACAATACTTTACTGCTCTGACCTAGTTAGTGTAGCACAGAATCCAAGAGAAGCTCAGCTTTTCCGACTACAAATTTAACCAGTGTAAAATGATTTATTTTTGCATTTCTTCAGCTTTTCCTGGCGCTCCTGCACCCCCAAAGGTGGTCAGCGCCTATGACGACTGCATTGACCTTTCCTGGGCCTCACCAAGTAAAACAGGAGGTTCTCGTATCCTGGGTTATATCTTAGAGAAAAGAAAAAAGGGGAGTAATCTGTGGACCGTTGTCAATGCAATGGATGAGCTAATAAAAGGTCAGAGTTTTTCATTTTACCTCAGTTCAAACTACGAGCATCGTAGAATGTAACGGTGACATTTTGTTGTTGCTTTTTCTCTAAAATCACCTCTAGACAAGAAATATGCAGTGAAGGATGTTGTGGCAGGTATGGCATATGAATTCAGAGTCACTGCCATTAACATCTCAGGAGCTGGAGAATTCAGTAACCCCTCTGAGTTTGTTTTTGCACGGGATCCCAAGAGTAAGTGCTGCAACTTTTTATACATTCAATAGCAACAGATTAAAGAAAATACACACACACATTATCAATTATATAAAAGTACATATTTATATTGGTTTTAAAGCCTCATCTCGTATATATTGCACACTATTTAGAAAAACATTTCATATTCGACCTGGCATTACTCTTCTTCTTTTCATTGTTTGTTGATCCCAGAGCCTCCAGGTAAAGTTACAGGCTTGAAGGTGGCAGAAACTTCTTACAGCCACGTGGCCCTGACTTGGACTAAACCTGAGGAGAAACCGGGGATACAGGATGAAGCCAAAGGATATTTTGTTGAAATTCGACATGCAGATTGTATTGACTGGTCCCGCCATAACAGCACTCCCATCATCACGACTTCCTTCAGTGTGAAAGGCCTCAAGTCCATGAACATGTACTGGGTGAGAGTGATTGCCACTAATGATGGAGGAGAGAGTGAACCTGAGGAGCTGGCCAACTACATCCTCGCTATGCCCTCACCTGGTATGTTAAGATAATTTAAGAGTCCGTACTTTTCTGGTTGCTAAATACTGGTATGTGTTTAAGCTAAAAATCTCATACTAAAATCAAATACTGTCTGTTTTGTTTCTGTTCCTTATTTCAGTGAGGCCCAAGTTCACAAACCCCAGGATGAAGAGTTTTGTGGTGGTGAGAGCAGGAAACTCAGTCAGGATCACAATACATTTTGAGGTGAGACTTTTGAGCTATTACTGCTACAAACCATGTACAACTAAACTGAAAGGATACTAAATTCAAGACACTAACGTACTTTTTATCAGGCTTCCCCACAGCCGGATATTATATGGCTAAAGGACAATGTCCCAGTGACAAAGCGAGCTACAATAAGTAACTCTGACGGCTCATCACAGCTGCTGATCCCCTCCTCTGAGCGCGCTGATTCTGGCATTTACTCTATCTTGGTGAAAAATTTTGCAGGAAAAGAGACATTCAGCACCGAGGTTAGAGTCACAGGTAATACACTATGTCTTTTTTTCATTTAGTTCCACAAATTTCAAAGAGGAAATGGATCTGAGGCTGGTAAAAGTGACTGTGTTTTACAGATGATCCAAAGCCTCCTGGTCTGGTTGAACTGGAGGAGAACGTGCCTGATACGGTAACGGTGACCTGGGAACCTTCTCCTGATGAGAAGCGTGATGACCGCCTCCACTACACTGTGTCCAAACTGGACTCTACTAAACGCACGTGGACCACAGTGGCTGACAGACTCTTCAATAATAAGTTCACAGTCTGCAACATCATACGAGGGAGGGAATATCATTTCCGGGTCTATGCCAAAAATGACATCGGCATATCTGCACCCTCCGAGTCACCGACCTGGTCGATGGAGAAGAAGAAAGGTGTTTGTAGATCTCAAACAATCCCAAAGGCCACATGCACTTCTTGTAAAACATCTTCTCACTGTATCTTCTCTCTTGCAGAAAAGTTTGTGGTGAATGTACCAAGTGGAAAGGACTGTGATTTGCGATGTGCTCCAACCTTCATTGTCCCTCTGAAGTTTCACACAGCACCCAAAGGCTATGAATGCTATATGAGCTGCGCGGTGAAGGGAAATCCCAAACCTCGTATCACATGGTATCGAAACCACATCAGTCTCAACACTAACACCAACTATTACATCTCCAACACCTTCGGGGTTTGCTCCATGTTGATCCTCCGCGTGGGCCCCAAGGACATGGGAGACTACACTGTCACTGCAGAGAACGCCCTGGGACGGGCTGAATGCTCCACCATCCTCAGCGTCAGAGGTGAGAAACCAACACACCTGCATAATAAAGACGGGTGAGAGAGAAGTATAAGTAAATTATATCAAAATCTTTTTTTTCTGAATTCCACAGAGTGAAGAAAATGAGGACACGACGACATGAGCAGAACGTTTGAATTGAAGTGAGAACGCTGCTGGGCTGTGATCTGCGAAATGTAATAATAATAAAAAAAAGATATGAGACTGCAATGAAATGAAAAAAATAAAATCATTTCACAAATAAAATCACAGCAGACTGTGGTGATGGTTGTGGTTCAACATAAGCAGAAGCTTCTGTAACTATGGCAGATCCATGACATTACTGATGTGTGAGTGTGGCTACAGATATTTCTGCAGGCTTCTCTGTTTTTGCTCATGCTCTTGTTCTGAACACATCTGCATCTAGCTAATACATAGTTCATCTACCACATACCACAGTACAAACAACTTCTGAGCTGTTTTGACAAATTATGAAGTAGGACTGTAATAGATACAGACATAATATTTTAACAGGACACAGATGCAGAATGTTACCATTATCTATTAATCAAAGGTTTAAGTTGGAAATAGTTTGTTTTCAACCAAATTCTGAGACTCTACACAGAAAACCCTTTCCCTTGTATTTTGACAAATTAAATGTCACAAGGAAATTAAAGGCCTAAAGATTCTGCTGTACTGTTAAATAGGCTTTTTTCCCCACTACATGCAGTTTAACAGGAAATCCCAGATGTCACTAAAACTGTAACATTAACAATGGCTCTATTCATTTCCACAGTGAGTGTGACATTGAGCCAGCGTTCACAATACCAGGACTGACTGCAGCTTAATAGAATTCAGTCCCCATTCAGTGAATTAAGCCGTGTCTTTTGTGAAAAAATCAAAATATTTTTGCTTCAGTTGGAAGGTGAACTGCATATTTAACCGTTTTGGGCCAATAGAAATTGCTCCCAGAATTAGATCACTTTCCAGACAACAAAAAGAAGAAACAGATCAAATAAAGTATGAAGCAAAGAAAATAACTAGAAAAGAGACTGTGAATATCATTTGAGAGATACTGTGCAGCACAAGAAAGAAAGTGCACATTCATTTTAACATTTAGCTCCTTAACCTTTAACCTGAGCGAAGATGCTGGCATTAGAAACTGAAGGTGACCTTTGACAGAGGCCTGCCCTTTCCAGGAGTCAGTGAATGCCACTGAATACTTCAGCCTAACATCCACATTTTAAATAAAGGCTGTACCATGAAATTAAAGAGGGGGAAACTATTGGGCTCATTAATCCTCTGACAGCCATAGGGTTTCTTCTTCTTATAGCTCAGTCATGTCACGTCACGTCACTGGAGTAGCCAGAGAGTGAAGTGTGAACGTGCTGCAGGGGCCCGGAGCTGAGCTGCAGCAATAAATAGCTCACAGTAGCTTCGTGTAGTCTTTCCATTAGATGACAGCGGTGCACATGGTGGCGGAGGCTCAGCCACTCCCGGTGTCCGCCCGGCCCCCTCTACACCTCCCTGCTCTTCCTGAATGGACGAGCACGCAGCCCACGGCCCACGCCTCCCTCGCGCTCTCATCTGCTGCTCTGCCTCTTCATCAAGAAGCAGCGCTGCCTGCAGCCTCCCGGTGCCTTTACCGTGCGTTGATTGCAACCACGCCGATTTTTGTGCGGCGCCGCTTTAAAGGACTCATCTGAAGTAAATCACCGCTGACACACGGTCCAGGCTCCGTGACCCACCGGCTCCCTCACCTCTCTGCATAGCTAGAACATTGTGTCCTCTGAGGGGAAAATGACTGCCAAGCATCGAAAAGGGAAAAGCAACCACAAACATGAAGACAACTTTTTCAAAAATGAAGTTATTGAGTCTGAAGTTCGCCCCGGAGGGAATAACTACACTCTTCTTTTGGTTTTATTCCTGATGATTGTGATTGGCGGTGCCACCGGCGCGTGGTTCTGTTTCCAGCAGCACCAAACTTTAACCTACTTAACAGAGAATCTCATGGGCATGCAGATGAAGATAGTGAAACTACAGTCCTCCCATGAAGAGATGCGACAGTCGAGCAGCAAGGTAAGGCTGAAGTGATCTGAAGCGACACAATAGAGTCACCTGGGTTTCGCAGACATGTGCAGCATGAACACGCCTCCTCTCACCGCCTGCGTCCTCTTATGAATACTTCATTTGTCTTTTTTTTTTTTTTTTTTACTCCACGAGAATATAATACACACCAAACAGGCACAAAATCAGAAGAAAAGGCCTCAGCACATGCCAACAGTGCTGGTTGTAAGTTACAAGTAAGGACGGTCAAGAAGTGCAGGCCTCTATCAGATTTCAAAATGCCAAAGCCTCTGGAGTGAATACAAAACGCTGCTATTTCTAACATCCTCACAGCTGCTGACGTTTGAAATGAGGATTATTTCTGACCCACTATTGCAGGAGACTCTGACTGTATTATCACTGACTCGAATAAATCAAATCTAGTCAGCATCACAGCTTCTCTTGAAAATGTGTGTATTGCGATACCAAGTCGAGAACATGCTGCTGTGCACAGGGTAGTGGTAAAAATAATAATAAACAAGACAGTAGTGAGCCAAGGCTAAATTTAGTCTGGTTTTGTTATTGAACACCAGTTCAGAGGTTGTTTACAGGCCATCTGAGAGACTGGGGGTGAACAGAAAGTGGTTTTATTTGTGTTCCTGAGATGACACAATGTGTAAAATAAGTGTGGCAGCTCAAAGAAATAGTCCCAGTTGTAGTGTAATGAATCAGCAGGAACACAATGACCCCGTTGTGTCGCTGTCAACTCAGATCTGTCACAGCCTGTGGCTAAATTATGAAGTTCAAACTATTCTAATTATGTGTACATTGCTGCTGGTGACTCTAAAGAAGTTCAACAGCATTTCTTTAAGGCAACTCCACCTTCGTTATAGGGAAACCAATGTCGCAAAACTCTGCATGAAAACAGATCTGCTAGCTCAGTCTTGTTAGGGAAATATTTCTTCCATGAGCAATTCATTGATTTTTCTGACTCATGAATTTGCAACAGCAGTTGCAAAGTTTAACACTTTGGCGTAAAGGGCTCACTGACCTAAGTTTTGATCCTGATGAACATGATGGGGATAAAAATAATAATAATAATAATTTACTTCCTTATGAAACATTACTCCATTAAAGTACTGTCATTTGTTTTGTGTAACATCCTCTATAGATTTTTTCCCCTAATGGTTTGTCAGGAGATGAGGTCGTACTGAGCTGTCCATGCATGTGAGGATTTGTCCTGATTAGTTGTCAAAGTTCAGACTTTGCTGTTGTTTATGACAGAACAGATCTTTTTTTCTCTGAACACTGCATTTGTTTTGTAATGAGAATTTAAAATAACCCTATCAAACTGATTTAAAACAAGAATGCATGCTGCTACATCCCATATACACACCAACAGGCTAAAGATTGAGCGGTGTGTAAACGCTACTCTATTTATGCACTCTAATGTGGTGGGAGCAATGTAGTATTTCTTTTTTATTATTTTCCATAAAGACCATAAATAAATGCCATTTATGGCATCGCAGAACTTGGGTAAAACTATAATATCTATAATCCTTTTCATGGTTTTGGATAGTCTCTCAGTTTAACTCACCATCACTCCTGTGTGCCTCTGCAGCAGCACATCTCGGAGAGTCTGGAGACCCGTCTGAGTGCCCTGGAGGAGTCTTATGCACTGGCCCAGAAACAGGTGGGAATGGCCTTGGCTACAGCTGAGCAGCTCAAGACATCTGACCTCCCCGCTCAGGTGCTGTCGCTGCACACCGAGATGAAAGCTCGGCTAGCAGAGATGCAGCAAGCCACCGTGTCTCTGGAGCAGCTGAACCAGCTGCAGATGATGCTGACGGGGAAGAGTGAGGAGTTTGAGGGCGTTAAGGTTCAGGTGCAGGATCTGGCCACGCTGAGCTCAGAATTATCTCAGAAGGTCGAGGACTTAACGGAGAACCTGGGAGAAGCTGAATCAAAGCTGACGGAGAGAGCTGGGCGTGTCACCTCGCTGAGCACCACCCTGGATGGACAGGTCGCTGAGGTGCTCAGACTGAAGGAGCAACTGAACACCTATCATGCTCAGCTGGAGGCCAGCACACTGGAGATGGCGACTGTCAGGTAGGTACTGGAAAAAAAAAAGCTGAAGCTTTTGGTGTTGAGGAGAAAATAGCTCACCTCCTCTGACCCATAACTTTATGTTGACTTTGTCAAATCCCTGTTGGCTGCCTCTGTCTGTGGTACTCCAGGCCAGTGTTGGTAGGCCTCATATTCACATGGTGAGATTACCCTGATCTGTATAAACATTTCTATTGTGTTGATGATATCTGGAGTTGAATGGTGTGAGTAAAAATTTTTGTATGTAAAATCTGTACTCTTTGAAGCTTATCTAAACATAGTGGAAATGTGGCTCACAGGCTATTGTTGCACATGTCAGGTTTTATGAAAGCACGGTTATGAAGCCACTGGTGCCTTTTTCACAATATGTCAACGACAGGCCTTCATGAGGCTGCAGACTTAATGACATTTATCACAAAAAAACATAATTTCAAATAGATATCTTGACCTTTTTTCTTCTGTCTTTCAGGGAGTTGCTTGAGAATGAGCAGTCCCAGCGGCTCCAGCAGGCCAGTGTGGAGGAGCAGCTCAATACGGTACGTCAGAGTCTGCAGGATCAGGGCTCAGCAGCCCATAGTCTGCACTCTGAACTCAGTGCACAGCTGGAGAACATACAGAAGGAGGTTAGCCAGGTAACCAACACACAAGCCGATCAGATTTAACCTGCTAATCAGTCCAAATTGTTCACTTAATTAATTTACCGTGACTGTGTTTTCATGTTTAAACAGCTTCTGTTTCTCATCATAACTGCTCCAACTCATCCAACTGTGTCAATTTAGGTCTCACTTCCTGTCATTGTTCTTTATAAAAGGAGTCAGGTAGCAAGCTGTACAGAAAGATGACATTTATTGACTCTTTTGATCGTTTCTGGAACCTGTTGAAATGGTACCAGGAATCATTGTGCATGATAGATGCAGATTACACACGTAGGCTATGGCTGAACTTACATGTGTTAACACACATACTGAGAGCACACGTGGTCTCTTTACTATTTCTGTTCACTGTGTGCCTGTAGGGAAACAAAATGAGATTTCCATCTCATTAACCTGAAGGAGTTAATTGCCTGGCATTAATTCAGACTCACATCAACACTTACACTCAGATAGTACAGATCATTGTTGTGTGTGTCATATTTCTCTCGCATCATTTAACCAGTCACCAGATAACAGAGCAGTATACTGTCCACGCTCTGGTCTTTTATGATCTAATGTATTTTTATTGCTGGCTTAGGTGGTGGGTGAAGTCCAACCTCCTGCTGAGTCTGAGGAAAAAACAGCTGAAGAAACAGCCCCCACAACTCAAGAAGAGGAAGCTGCTGCTGCAACTGAAGAAGAAGGAGAAGAGGAACTTGCTACAGAGGCAGAAGCCGCCGAGCAAGGAGAGACGGCTGCACAAGATGAAGCACCTGTTGAGCAGGAGGTCTCTGTGACAGAAGAAGCTTCTCCTGTAGAGGAACTGGAGGCAGTAAAGGAGGAAGAGGAGGTGGAGGAGGAGGCGGAGGAGGAGGAGGAGAAGCAAGATGACTCAGTTACCATATCAGAAAAAGAGGAAGTGGAGACTACACGGACAGAAGAGGAGGAGGAGCAAAGTGTAGAGGAGCAGATGCCTGAGGAGGAGAACCAGGAAGCACATGAAGAGGAGGATTCGGAAGGAGAAAAGGTTCAGGAGGAGTCACCAGTGGAGGATAAGAATGAGAAAACGGAGGAGGTGGAGGAGGAGGAGGTGTCAGAAACAGAAGAGGCAGTAGAGGAGGAACATGACAAAGCAGAAGAGGAGGTGGCATCTGAAGGAGAGAATGGACTGGAGGAGTCACCACAGGTGGAGGAGGAGGAGGAGGAAATGAATGTAGAGGAGGAGGTAGCAGAGGAGGAGGAAGACCAGCAGGATGTAGCAGTAGAAGAGGAGGCAGATGAAGAAGAGGAGCCATTAGAAAACGATGCTTTTCCAGAGGACGAATGTAAGTAATAAAAAATAATTTGACTGACACTGGATAAAATGAAATCAAAAATTGTCATATCCATCCTAATACTTCCTGTCTTTATGTTTTACAGAGATTTTTTTTTTTTTTTTTACACCGTACGTACCGACATATACGAGCCAAGAAGAATGGGAACTTTCTCTGGAGTCACAATAGGACACATGCTGTAGGAAGGCATTATCGATTGCTGTTTTGTAGGTGCAGTATTCTTGATGCTGTCGATCTTTGACAGAAGAAGTCAGTCACTATGCTGGAGCTGAAAAATGTACCTCAACATATGAGACGGCTTGTTAAGTTTTGAAAGTGAATAATTCAGGATTTACCTGCCAATAACAACCTCAAAAGCCTTAATCCATAAAAGCACGACTGTCTTTCTACAGAGTATTTTCCACAATTCATTATTCACAAGTTGTTTTTTTTTCTGTTTGTTTGTTTTTTTTGTCATTTATCTTCTGAGGTAAACTGGAAAACTAAAAGCCAATGAGATAACAAGAAGTCATTGCATAAACTGTTAATCAATGCACATGAAGCCATACATAATGCTTGTCATTAAAATATGACTCTTGTTGTCACTTCCTGAAATTTATCCTTCGATAATTTCTTAAAAGACAAAACAGATGCAGAGGAAGTTTTTATGTCCCAGTTGTTTACACTGGCAAAACAGCTGACTCAAGAACTAGCATAAAAGATAAAAAAAAAAAAAAAAATCTGTCTTTGATAAGAAATTCCTAAATGTATTAAAATATAGGACGAACTGTAGTGCATAGATTTTTTTTTTTTACTTTACACAAGTATATGTATCTGTGGTTCAAGCACTTAAAAACAGAAGATTCTTTCAGTATAGTTTGGCTCAATAACTTTTTTGCACTTTTAAAACTGATCACGATTCCAGCCAGACAGAACACACCTGTAGTAATGTCAGATACAGTGGAGTCTAAAAGCTTGAGCCCTCTACCAAAAACTGCTTGGTTTCATCACCCTCATGCTATTGCGCCTATATTCTTTAATAAAAAAAAATGCATTATTTAGATAGTTCAGACCATTTAGTGCTGTTGTGGGTCTTTTAACAAACAATCACAGATATTCTATGCATTAGTTTTTTTTGGGGAAAAAAAAACAATCAGAAGAGCTCAGCGAAGCACCTCAGGGACGAAACGTTCTCTAGATGGATTGAAAAGTGTCTGTGATGAATAGCAGCTAAATATATTTCTAGAGTCGTGGTAATATCCTCACACCTACCAGTCCTCAGTAGATGCACCAAATAAAGCTCAGTAACAAGCTAACGTGTTCAGTCAGAGACAGCTGACAACTTTGTGCTAACATAGTTCTAGCATCTGCCAAACCATGTCTTAAATGACAACATCTTTGTTCAAACGGCATCAAAATTTCACTGTTGAAAACCAGGAGTTTTGACTAGAGATACATTTGTTTACATTTGCAAAAGGAGAATTTTTTGTGAGACAAAGCAAAATGAGAGGTTAGTGCATCCAGAGTCAAACAGTGGAGGTAAATGCAGATGTGGGGGTGTGAACTCGCATCACCCTGCGGAGTCATCTCAGACTTCATGGCTTGAACTTGGAAGCAGCGCCAGGACTGTCTGAAGTCTGAGAGCGGAGCTGCTTGGCTTTTGTTCTGCTCTCACTTGATCTCAACTCAGCTGAACTTTGAAAACAGAAAAACATACACAACACGTCAAAAGACTTTCTGAGATGCTCAGAACATAACTGGAATAATGTGAATCTTTGTGAAAAAAAAAAATCAAGTCACTGTTGGAGTACAAGCTGTGTCTAAGCCAAACATTAGCCATATCAAATATTGTTTTATGAAATGTTTAAATTACCTCTCTGGACACATGATAAAGGTTTATATGGTCACAGGGTTAAAGAGAGTTCTTGGTAGTTTAGTCTTTTGGACACCACTGTACTTTTTTACTAAAACTGATATTCACATTTACAAAATGCACTCTTTTGCCAAGGCTTTGGTTACTGTCAGTACGACACTTCCCTTGTTGTCATGTTTTTAAAATAAACCCTGGTTCTTTCACTTTTGGATACTGTCGTTCTGTGCTGTTGTGTGTGTGTTGAATATGATTGTGATGCAGAATATCTATTAGCTGCACTGTCTTATTGCTGACCAACTTACATAATGTCATGGGCTGTAGATCTGTGTGGTTTTTAGCATTAAGCCTACATCCTGCTGGAGTTTACAGATGGTAAAAGTGAGCTTTCATCTGCCACTTAAAAGATTCATTTATATTGTAGCATCCTGACCTGAATCTGACAGTCACTTCACTCTAGTGGTATTCTGTATTTCTACTTCCCACTTTTTCTTATGATGAACAAAACCCATGAAAACCAGCAAAGAATTGACCCTGATAACAAATACTATTCTTGTAGCTAACACATGATACAGTTTATTGCTTTGAATCACAGAGCTGCATTGTTGTCTATGAACACATCAATGAGCCACACTGTAGCAGTGACTGGCATGTTTCCATAGTGACTAACATGAACTCCACAGCTAAAAAATAGTGCCCAACTAATGCACAGTTTAATGGCGTTTAGTGAAAGTTTAAACTATATAATAAAAAAAAACTATAAAAAAAAAAAAGATGTACAACTTTAGTAGGAACAAAGAGATTTACAGTTAAGATCTAATACAGTGCAGTTCAACATATTCACTGTCATAATTAAAACATATGCATCTGTTAGATGGAGGGGAAAATAATCTTTCAACCATTTACGTTTTGTCATAAATGAAGTGGAACATCTTTGGCTTCATTCCTATGCAAAGTTTGAAAATGTGTAATAATAAACTCCACTGGTGGAAAGTAATGCCTTTCTGTAAGTAATGTAGGGGAGATAAATGGTTATTGTGACATTTCTGTTTGTATTTTGCAGTTCTTATTGTGTTCAAAATTTAACTCAAACTGGGTCCATGTGTCTTTTTATTCCTCACTTGAATGACTTTAATACTTATGGTGTGGTGTGTGGTGAGCCAAATGTGTCACTTGCTTGTTGGTCATAGTAGTGATTAGACATTTGAATACTGACTCAGCTCGATGAATTATGTTCACCTGAGGCAAAGGCAGGCTACAACACATTAAAACGGGGTGTAATCAAACAAACGAACTGTGTTGTAATGGAAACATTTGATTGCTCTTAGCAGAAAAGCAGCTCCAGCTGAACTAAGGTCAGTGTAGACTTGCTTGCATCAGACCTTGGCAGACAGAAAGTTTAAATTGATTACGTGTGCATCATCAAGATGGACAGGAAGTGTCTCTCCCTCTCTTCCTCCCTCTCTCTCCCCCTCTCTCTCTCTCTTTCTCCTCACACTCTAGCCCGTTACAGAGTCATTTTGCTCAGCCTCTCCCTCTCATCACTGCTGCAGTGTCTGAGTCGCTGACCTTCCACAGGGACCATGCATGCATTTGTTCCTAGGTAAGTTTCAGAGGATCTGACTCATGCTGTTCTATTTTTGGATTCTTAATTCACCAGTTTTATTTTCAGATTCAGTCCGACAAACTACATTTCTGGCAAAGCTCCAAGGCCTCTGTGTTTGTCATCTTAATGTGGAGTAAGTATGCTCGGTGCAGGTGCTGCAGGCCTCGCTGAACGGATGTAACTGGGCTTGGTGTTACTCTGGGGACTGAATTAAGTTTCTCACTTTGATCTACTGAATTACTGTATCTTCTTTATGTACATTAGTAATTATTGGCCAGGAGCTATTATTCTTAGCGCCCATTTTAGCCCACTAATCATTAGTGTATATTTTAATCATGGGGCTTGAGAGGAGCAGCTTGTTGTGTGTTGGTTTCAGGTTTTGTTATTTAAATCTGTGAAGTGTTTTAAGCATCTACGGCTGGGGTACATCTCACTGGTTGATCACTTCACTGTGTCTTTCCTGGTATCAGTCCTGGAGTCTGTTTCCTTCTGTGTTGCTTTGTACATGGTATACAGTGGAGTTTGCAGCTCTCAGTGAGGAGGGATAGAAGGCGACTCCACAACTGGGAGATCGATAGCAGTAAAAGCGCAGCAGGGGAGGGGCGGGCAACATGAGCCGATCCTCTGCTGCTTGCTCAGCCCTTTCTCCTGGTGAAGTCACAGATTCAAATTGTGCTCCGGTCTCAAAAGTCTTCAATTAACAATGAAAATTCACTCTCAGTGATTTATGCTGTTGTTATTTCGATTCGTTTCTTGTTGCTGCTGCAGAAATTATTCCAAACTGTAAATTAGCAGGATGATGCACCTACTGCTGCAGCATGAGGTCATAAACAAAGATACAAAGCAGGAAGTAGAGGATGAGCTGCTTATGTAACATTTTCCCAATTCTATTACTGTCAAAGTCTTTCTTTCCGTAAATAATTTAATTCATTTATCTTTTCCTGCAAATCTGGACCACTCCAAGTCAAAGTAGGTGACTGCAAGAAAAACATTTCATTATGTCTATGGTTAAGATAGACAGACAATTTCCTGTCCTCTCTGTCTCGCCGAGTAATCATCAGTTGTTTTTTGGGCAAGGATTTATTGTTTGACTTTAAATTATGGGTGTTGGTGCATTTTGTTGACTGAAAAATCTTTAATGATTTGAAATGAAAAGGCTAAAGCAGCAAAAACTCATCATTCATTCTTTTCCATGGAAAACAAGGTCATTACAGCCGTTTCTGTTCATTGTTGTTCATCAAAACAAATGAACAGACTAATGAGTAATGTTATTATGTATTATCTGGAGACTGACTGACTCCCAGTTTATCTAAAGGTCAAAACACAAAAGTTGAAAAGGAAGTCTGGCTGTTTGAAAACAGTAGAAAAACCATGAACTTGATATGCCTGTAGCTGCTTCACATCTCTTTGGACCATTCAGTAATAATGCACAATGTATAGTACTGTATTGTGCTGTAACTGTAAACTGGATTGTGTACGAAAAAAAATGCTTTTTCTTACCAATTTTTTATTTCTGCTTTTATAAATAAAAACACTACTAAATATGACTATTATTATAATTACATGTGTATTCTACTTCCTGTCTGCCATCCTCTCTGCGATCAGAAATTGTTTGCTCACTTACTTACAAGCCCTGTTACTTCAGTTGTCTGTGTTTGTGTTTTTGTACTGACCCAGGTTATACCTGACCCCGGTAAGGGATGAAGAGGCCGAGTCTCAGAGGAAAGCAAAGTCTCGTCATGCCAGACAGACCCGCAGGTCAACACAGGTAAAGAACAAACGGTGCTCAGTGTCTTTTTATCGTGTGTGACGTTTGACAGATGTGAAGCTGTATGAATATCCTGCAGGGTGTGACTCTCACAGACCTGAAAGAGGCTCAGAAGACCAGCAGCCTGTCCCTTCAGGACAAGCAGGCGGAGGAGGGAGTCTGCTCTCTGGATGACAGGTCCTGTCTGAGAAAAGGCCTGACAGATGAGAGGAGGGTCAAGATCGGCCTGACAGAGTCCAGGGAAACGACAGAGATCTGTCCAAAGTGGAGCCAGCTAGACGAGGTGAGTGACAGAGAGATTTATGCTAACGTTAATTCAGACTTTTTGCAACTGGATGCTTTTTTCTAACTACGTTTTTATTTATTTATGTATTTCCTATGCATATACAGCAGGGGAACATTGAACCCAGGTTAGAAACACTCACTGAGTGTCCAGTACCAAACATTTCATATTTGTCCACTGATCCTGGATCCTGTGGACTGTCCTACTGCAACAGCGCCTTCAGAGGTCAGAGAACCATTGACTTTTTTAACCCTTGTGTTTACTTGATAATGACTTTATTCTTCCACTGTTGTTTTAGGGTCAAGGTTCAGATTTCCTGTCAATGATTTTTTTTTCTAATCCTTTAACTTCAATATAACTCAATATGTGCGAAAATGTTGATGTAGTAATTCTTCCACTTGCTACAGTCTGAGCATTTAATACATAAAATATGTGTCTGAATATATCTTTTGTAGTTTTCTAAGTTTCAATAACAAGAGTCCAAATAAACTTATTTGAGATATTCTGAGGCATTCTCAAAACATTTTGATAGCACATGAAAATGGTTTGTATTTTCACAACATTACAGTAAAGACATAAAATATCGGGGATAAAACAACTTATTTGTGTTTTGTGAGTTGTTGTAGCACTCATGTAACTCAAGGGCACTAAAGAGAACATTAGGGTTCAGTTTATTAACTATAACTAAATGTTTTTTCAGTTTATTTTCAGTAGGTACTTTACAAAAACTTACTTTTAACTGTGTGAGCAGCTGGTGAGAGATGGTGGAGAGATGAGAATCAGAACCCTGTGGTGGAGGACCCAGAACAGACGAGCTTCACCACAAAGCAGCAACGACGACGCTGCTACAATGCGGATGGTTCAGACTTCACTCCTGCAGAGGTAAGGAGAACATTTTTATCGTGTTTTAGCCATAGACTGTAAAAAAAAATTTAGTGAGCAACCCCTCTGAACCACTGTTTTTCCTTATTACCACTAGATGGAGCCAGAGGATTTTCCAATGTACTGTGTATGTTCCTTGAAGAACTGAGCATTTCCTGTTGACTTGAAAAAAATGTTTACTTCACCAAAATCCCCTTGAGAATAAGTATAAAAGTGGTCATGTTATATTACAGTTATCACAGAGTAAAAGTGATTTTTTTATTTTGATGGAAAATACCTCTCGATATCAAATACTTCACAATAAATCTTATGCCACCTTTTTTGTTCTGTATGAATCAATATTCATTAGCACCATTATTTCATGTTCATATCCTGTTTCTGCCTCACCCGAAAGCTATGCATGCTTCAAAGGCAACACTGCTCTAATCTCTGATGCAACATTTTGAGATGTGCTGCAACTGTAGATGTGAAGCATGTGTTCACGGATTCTTTTAAGTAGAAGAGCTGGTTAATATCAGAGAGAGAGAGAGAGAGAGAGAGAGAGAGAGACAGTCCAAGAGGTCCAACCCTCCTCATCCCCATCCCCACACCACCACTACCACCATCATCGCCACCCCCCCGGCTCCCTCTAAGTCGCCTTGCTTCTTCACATCACATGGCTGAGGTGTCTCAGCATTCCATACCTTATTGGGCAAAACTGAGGCTGCTCTCTGTGTAGTCTTAGCCTTGGATTCAGAGGGATTGACTTTCCTTTCTCTTTCCCCCTCTGCACTGACATCGTGTTCCCTCCACCTGTGTGCTGCATGTGAAAAACACTGACCCTGAACCTCAACACCAGTTCCTCTGACGTGGTGCAGCCTGTCACTTCACATGAGTATCAGTGAGGATATTCTATGAAATTGTGTTTCTAAAAAGAAGATGGAAAAAAAAGAGGGCCATAGTGAGTAATAGTGGAGGGCACAAAGAGATGGTAAGTCAGGCAAGGGGTGACTTGTAAAGGATTAAAGATAATCACAGATGTCCTACGTGTAGTACAGTATGAATGGAAAACGGTTCCCTGTGCGGGCTGACTCCAGGTCAGCGGTTCAGCTGTCCCTGGAGCTCCTGGTGGAATCTGAAAGAGAGATCTGTTGGTAACCTGAGAGTCTCTTCGCGTTACTGAGCGGACTATATCTGTCTGTGATAATCATACCGAGCAGCGAGGTTTCATCAGGAGCATGACAGGCTGCCCATCACCAGAGCCGACCCCTGTGTGACTCCATGATGATCTGAACAGACTTTCCACATTTCTTTTCTCCAACAGCGAGAAAGACAGGTGCAGAGCGAGTCAGCTAAGAGACCCTTCTTCTTTTAAGCTTTTTGGCAATATGTATGATACAACCAGAGATACAGCAAGATAGACTGCTTTCTCTTTTACCAGATTTACTCTGACTAAGGCTTCATTTCTATTTCCTGAAAATGCAGGAGGATTTTTTCCCATATGGAAAGTCCTGAAGCTAAGGCTGAGGATCAGACTGGGGGAAGTCCAGCAGGGATCAATGCTTAATAAAAATCTCCAGCACGAGTGCCAATGTAGTTCACTGCCACGCAAAGCCACATCCTCAGATGCCTCTCTCTGAAGATGAACTATTACAGATATGTAGTAAATACAGTACAAAATGCAGATAATATTCATGGACATAGATGGGTCATATGGCAAGCCAGAACCAAAGCCATCAGTAACAATCAGTATCAAGAAGCTAAGATGCAACTAAGGGTAAATTAGCAGCTCTATATAAATATTATTTGCACTAACGCCACATCACATCACAGCGTCTTTGTCATGTAATCAGGATTTGCTATTTCACTTCACCTCTTTTCCGTTCTCTTTCATATTCTCTCCACGCTTCTATTCTGAGTCCCTGCTTGTATTTCTTTCAGTACTATCTTTCCTTCTATCTATTTGCCCCGAGCAGGGATGAGGGAGTTTAAGAACAGCGAGGTGCTGCGAACCTCACTATAAAAGGAAGATAGCAGTGAGCCGGCTGGTGCAGACTGTGTGAAGAAAGAAAGGGGAGGTGGCAGCGTTGTTAAACAGAATAGTTTGACATGTGGGAAATATGTTTATTTGCGTTCTTGTGGAGAGTTAAATGAGAAGAAAGATACAATTCTGCCTGGTAAACATGAGGTTGCACAGCCAGCAGCCTGTTACAGAAACAGTCAGCCTGGCTCTGCTGGAGGTGACAAAATGAGACTTACCCCCACCCCAAAAAAAAAAAAAAAAAAAAAATTACAGCATCCATCATTTCAGCAAATCCTCAAAAATATTTACATTCAGGTTTTAAAGCCCCCTAGCGGCTGCAATTTATGGCCTTTGTTCACCGGGAGCAACAGAGGAAGTCTTATTGTACAGCAACCACATCCGTAGAGGGATGAGGTCACAGTCAGTGGACGATCAACACAACATCAGACTTTCATACTAAAGCCTGCGACAGTTTCTTATTTCTAACACTCATTTCCTCAAAAGGTTGTTTCCTAACGTTTTCCTTCTGCTGTAAACAAGTTTCCCATTAAGTTACAATATTCCTTTAATCAAAGATGATGTATTTGAAGAAAGATCAAACTGCTACTTAATATTTTGCAAAGCTTATGAGGCCACTAGAGGAGCGACAAAAAAGAAGACAAGATAATCAATACTTTTTTCATCTTGTGGGGATAAAATGTGAAATAGATTAAACCTATCTTGGTGAGATGAGACTCATAAAACAAAATAAGATACTTAATTTGTCATTGATTTTATTATAAATGAAATTATGTTCGGTAACTCTGAGACTAGCAGCAGCAGAAAATGAGACAGTGTAAGATAACAAGATAGAGGCTAAGTTGTTACAGTTTACAGTCTGCAGGCCGCTGTCTTCAACAGTGTGTCTGTGCAAGTTTGTGTGGGTGAGAAAATTTCAGGGGATGGGTGTGTATATATGTGTGTGTCTGTGTGTGTGTGTGTGTGGGGTGGGGGGTGATGCAGGCTACAGCAAGCTGTTCTTCAGTCTGTTAGCCTGGGCCTTGATAGCTCTGAATCTCTTCCCCGATGGCAAGGAGACAAACAGACTGTGACCTGGGTGATTTTGGTCCTCACTGATGTTGCCAGTCTTCTTATGTAGATGGTTAGCATAAACTTTGTCCAAGTCTGGGAACCATGTTCCCATAATCCCCTGTGCCATTTTTACCACCTGCACCAAGTCCTTTCATCTCTTGTTAGTGCAGCTGGCACACCAAGACTGTGGCACTGTGAGGGAAACTTGGAGGGAAACTTGAAGAAAGCCTCTGCTGAGCTTTTGTTATATACAAACAATGAGAGGAAGCTGATGTTGTTGTTGGAGCCCAGGACCTGATTATGGTTCAATATTGGTGTGATCATGGGTCTATGAAGGATTATAGCACTGAAAGTGGAGTTCAGGTCAATGAGCAGCATATCTTAATAGGTGGTTCTTATGTTCAGGCTATGGTTTTTTGGTCATACCTTTGACAGTTTCAGCTGCTGCTCCTGCTGTCGTCTTCATAAGACCCTACTAAGATAAGTATAAAGAAGGCTAGATGAATGTATCTGGACTATCAATGAACAGCATTCTCATATGTTTGGATGGTCCACATGGGACAGGACTCAATGAGGTGAGATCCTCCACAGATCTGTTTGCTCCATGCACAAACTGGTTGCTGTCCAGATCAGTGGGGGTGATGATGTCAGATAGCACAAGCATGTGAAAGCATTTCAGAACAACCGGTGTTAAGGCAACTGGGCGATGTTGACTCCAGCTTGTTGTAGGGAGAAATTAAAGATGCTGGTTCGGTGATGCTGAGGTGCTTGGGAGCTGCTTGTTGTTTTGGTTGTCCGACTGTACATAGAACTAGTTCGGGGCAACATCCTGGCTGATCTGAGGGGTGCTGCTTTGTTGGTTACAATTTCCATGCCCCTGAACACTCTTCTTGTATCTGCACATATCTTCTCTAAGAACCGAGGACGGCCCTATGATAGGCTGGTGACCCCGCCTCCTGCCAGGCTGTGACCCCCAAAGTATAAGTGGTCCAGCTAATGGATGTATGGTAAGAGGAAATGTGGCACAAGTGCTCTCTGTTAACACCATGTAACACACACACACACACACACACTAACATCCTCTCCTCTTCATCACACTGCAGGGTGCACAGAATTACTTGACACCTCATGGTTGTTGATGGCTCCTCAGGTAATACAGTCAGTTGACCTTCCAGGACAACAAACTGCTGCAGCCAACCTTCAAACCCCCACCCCCTCGGCTCTGTGCTCCACCTCCCTTATCCCCATCCACATCACTGGACAATTTTAGCCCTCAGTGCCGAGTCCGGCCATAGCAGAGCTTCTGGCAGGCTGCCACAGAGAGCTGC
>OMNW01008278.1:46990-57985 GCA_900303245.1 Selene dorsalis
TGCCACCTCTGCACTCTTTTTTTTTTTTTTTTACCAATTCTCCTTTATGGCCATCAGAGGGCAACCCTGCTGACCCTTCTCTTAAAACACATCTCATAATCCCCTGTGAAGTGCATTTTAAGAAATATTTATGGGGCTTCAAAAAAAATACATAGTGCATTAGTAGTAGCTCTTTCTGATTGTAACGTACATTACATCATTTGTAGATCGGTACTGAAAAGAATAAATGCATTTTATAGCTCTTGATCTTGGAACAGTGAAATATAGGGCCCTGTTTAATGTGCTGTGTAATCAATGCAAAGTTGTTTGCCAAGAAAATAGCCATTCTAGTCAATCTTCCAAAGAAAATGAAACGTGTGAGATCATTAGACTTCAAAATGAGCAAGTTCTACGCCAATGGGTGAGAAACACACACACACTTTGCCTGATGTAGTTTGTGTGTGTGTTTCTGTTCATGAAACATCTTAAGGAAAAAACAGAGAAACACGTTGCTACGAAGTGATCCAACATTTGGCAAATACTAGTATCCATGTTCTTGCCAACAGTTAAATGACAGGATCAATACCAATCTGTGCACTAAATACGAAGCTAGCAGGTACATGGCTTAGCTTCGTATGGACCGGAGCCTGGGGGAAACAAGTTGTCTGGATCTGGTCATAGGTTAATAAAACAGACCTACCTCCTAATCTAATTTCAGTGTGACAACCTCTGTAACCTCATGTAATTCTGCACAGATCTAAATATAACTTGTTATTTCGTGAGCTTTAGAGGTAATGAAAGTCACAGTATGTTACCGCAGGACACAACCAGACTAACTGTTTCCCTGTTGTGCTCAGTCTTTATGCTAAACTAAGCTGCTGGCTGTTGCATGATTCATATTTAGCATACAGACCTGAGCGTGGCACTAATCTTCTTACCTAACTTTGGGCAAGAAAGGAAATAATAATAACAGTTTCCTAAATGTCAAACTATTCCTTTAACTGCATTTAGAGCACAGTATTCAAATATTTTCTGTGCTGGGTGTGGATTATTGTGACAAAAGAAATGACCTGATCTCCACAGGTTATGAACATGGTGACGCCAGGTGCCTTTGCTCATTCACCGGTTTTGGTAATATGTCACAGCAGAGGGTGAATGTTTGTCTCTAGCAGAGGGGAAATACTTTGACAAAGAGGGTGGTTATTTTTAGCCGTTGCTCCTCATGAGAGACATGACCTAGATTTGGGAAACTGACCCTCTCTCAGTTTCTCTCTCTTCGACTTCATTCCCTGTCACTGTTCACATGCAGAACATACCATCAAAGTCACTCCTCACTGCATGATTGAGTACCATGAAGCATGCCCTCATTGCCTGGCCTCATACTTTCCTAAGAAACAACTTTCAGCCCACATGTTGATAGGGGTGATTCAAGATAATTGATCATTTATTGCCCTGGCGATTAGAGTCATTGTATCTGAAGCTTTAGATTACAAACTTTCTATCCACAAACCACATAAATGACAATGCAAAGACTGTGCAGTGAGACTATGGCGCTGTAATTATTGTCTAATATAATTTCTTTCCCTCTCCTCTTCCAGATCTTAACAGAGCTCAAGTCTGACAACCAGAGGCTAAAGGATGAGAACGGGGCGCTCATTCGAGTCATCAGCAAACTGTCCAAATGAAAAGATATCTGAACGCTCCCGTATTGTGTCCATGGATGCTCCAACCCTGAAATGGCATTTTAATTATCCATGATATCCCAAGTCGTGTCTCCTCTCGGAGTAATGGCAATGGGATGTTGAGGCTGTATTGCAGAAATAAATTCCCACAGGGACTGGCAAAGTCTCACAGAGGTTCAGACATAACATCACAGTTAATGACGGAGTTACAGTAATTGTTTCTACTTGATTTGTTGTTGTTTCTTTGTAATAGAAGATTATTTCACATTATCCAAACAGGGACCAGTTTTGACATTTCAAAACCCAGTTCAAACAAACCAGGTGGTCTGCATGAAGATACTGCAATATAATCTAATATCCACACATCACATTGAGATGTCACGTTTGTTGCTACATTGTGCACTGCAGAAATATTTTAATATCGTCTTGTTTATGAAAGAAGAGAGAGGCCAATTATGGTATTGATTTATTTTAACTACTGAAACAATCATGCCATATCTGGGTTTACATAGGTAAAGTAGGTTAAGCCCCAAAGGCCACTTTGGCAGGGATATACATTTGAAAAATCAATAACTTAATCAGAATAAACGGAAAAACTCCTGCAAGCTAAAAACTAAAAAGATAATAAGGCAACCCATAAAACTACAACAACCAGCTGAGAAGCTTTGCAAGGTGCAATTCATCCAGGAAACTTTATCGTTATCTCAAAATGAAAGATAAAATCTCTTTAATCATCTCCAAGAAAAAGATGTTAGGAATACAACAGTTTCACAGAGAGTTTCACGTCCTCCATAAAGATGTTAAAGTTTCTGTAAAGGAGCTTCTCTGCTTCTAAGATGTCGCACAGGGACACCAGCAAACCAAACCAGACCAAAACAAACGCTTCTCCTCGGCTGTAACTCTCCCTTCCTCTCAGTCAGCAACGTGTCACAAAGACGAGTGAAAGCGGCTCCAAAAGTCACAACCAACACTGAATAACTACCGAATAAACCGACGAGTAGACGAGAGCCAACACAAAACAACCGAAAAACAACCATTAGCCCATGCTAGCATTAGCCGTGATGCTACAGACAACCGTGTTAGCAACAGAGCAGCTAGCCATGGCAACGGTTGCTAAACACGTCTGTAACTGTAGTTATCTCACTTTATCATATGTACTTTAATAATTTGTCTCTCAATGATAACACATATTTAACATTACAGGAGGAGGAGCAGAAGAGCCAATTGGAGTCTGTTAGCAGCTTCATCTCAGTATTAACTCCACAGTCAGTCAGACTGAGGGAGATTAAACCTTGGACTTAATCCACTGGAGCAGTGAAGGTATACGAAAAAAAAAAAAACTTTATAGATATTAGGATTATAAAACTCACAGGTCCCTTAGATGAAAAGTGGTGTCTCTCTGTAGAACTGCCTTCACTTGATCCCACCATCTCACCTGTGACCTGTACCTGTGATTGCAAACTTGGTTTAACAACAGACATTCACGTGCACTACCGTGCACGCGCATTGGCCGCCAGACCAGTTACCAAATCACCACCATTACCCACCACATTGTTACAATAGTTGTTTGCTGCCATATTACAGTTTACAGGACCTTTAACGAGTATGTTTTTGGGGGTGGACTCACTCGGTGGACTTTCTTAGGTTTGTCCTTGCTCAGCTCTTCACAGTTTAATTTCTGCAAGCCTATGGTGTGTGTAACCCAAAAGTTCCCTGCTGAAACCACTGACATCAGAGAAACAATATCTAAAGTTTATTTTAATGCCATTTATGGCCCAGTGCATCATGTTGCTCTGCAGTACTTACCTGCAAACCACTTTCAACTGATTTGATCAACTTTATGAGCTTCAAATCTGTATCATTTGAAAAAAATGAATTTGTGTCCATTGTGAAGAAAGTTTAATTTTGTTTACTTAGCACGTAATTATGTTCCCACTGTATTTGGTAAATGAAGGGGAATGTACATTAGCCTCAAAGGCACAATTCTTGGCCTATGCACTTTTGTACAGAAGGGACAGCGTTGGTCTTTCTTGGGCATCATTAGCAGCACTGTATTAGCTTCAGTGTGGTGCAGTTTCCAGGATATAATTGAATGTTTTCCAGATTCTTCTGCATATTGCATTATTAATGTGATCAAAAGTTTTTGTTTTGTTTTGTTGTTGTTGTTTTAAATCAAGTATCAGATTCTTAAATCAGCAGAATGGCTACACAGAAGAGACAGTGTGAGTGTGTGCAAAATAACCATGTACTATATTATGTTTTGTAATAGAGATATATTTATTTATTTATGCATTTTCTTAGTTTAACTCTTTATACATTGTTTTCGCTGCATTGCACCAGTTATTTTCCTGCATGACCTGTTGGTCATCTTTGTGTTTGGTTTTGAAAACACAAATGCCAAAATGATCCAATGGTAGATGTGCTGTAAATCACCGCTGACATTTTAGCATCCAGCACAAATGTTTTAGAAATAAACCTTTCATTTATGTAAAATAACAATTAACATGAAATTGTAATTAAAAAACATACACTACTTTACCAGTTTATTAGGCACACCTACTGATACAATCCAGTACAACAGCCCTGCTTTAGTCACGACCCATATGAAGCTGAACATCTTTTGTTCTGGTCATTACGGAGGCCATGTTTGCATTATACAATTTTAAAATCTGGAGTCAACAACAAATGTGAAAAATTAATATGTTAAGTAATGGGCATCTTTAAATTCTGAAATTAAGTTAAAATCATAAAAAAGACATTTTTTTCAGTTTTTCTTTTTAACTTGCACATCACTTTGACTTTATTGTCAGGTTTCAGAAGGAGAGCATAATCCTGACTTCAAAGCAGCGTGCTAATTATGTGTCATTTATTCTTTCTAAAGTATAAAACTGCCAGACTCAATTTCCTATTTAAACATTCTCTCGCCATAGTTGACCAAAGTCCCCAGCGTTTGATGTATTCTTTTTAACAATGTGATGGTTTTTAAGTCCAACCAGGGCAGCATGCTGTAACACCAGTATTATCTTTGGCCACACTTAATAAACTGATTTTCTCAACATAAAAAATAGGGAACAGTATATGTCAGCTCTTTCTACATGTGCTGTGGATATACTGAGCTATGCTGAGTATTGTATTTAAACGTTTGAAATGTGTTGACTTAATAATAAACTCACATTGGTTTACTCACTTTGCTTAATAAAGTGTACGGGGATGGAAATGTTCCTCTCTGTGTGGTGTTATTATACTGAAGCAGAGGGATTATTGTTATTAGCAGCCAGCTAATGATGAAGATGAATACACTGCATATTAAACACAAACAAATCATGGTAATTAAAAGGCCTTTATTTCCTATTTGTTTTTTTACAGAACTGGTAACACATATGATAAATTTGTAGTAAGTTATTTGGTTCCCTTGATAACTTTATAAGGATCCCCAACGTTTGTCCACATAAGGGTCAAGAGGAGTTTGTGAGCAACGTTTGTGTCCAGTCAAGGGCTAAAGCATGCGATCCACAGTAGGCACAAGTACTGACATGAACACGCGCACCACGACACTAGACACGAAGAAACACAGCTAGAGGACACAACCTGGCTGTCCTCCGATGCTTTAAAAGATGATGAAGAAGAGAAAGAGGTGGAAAAATAAAAAGAGTCTTAAGAAGTACAGTTGCACCAAGGATGAGGTGGAGGACTAAGCGCTCAAGAGGGGAGTTTGGTACGGTCCTGCATGTTTGGCAGTATACAGTATGTCCATGTTGTAAACATGAAGGCCGGCATTCTTTACGCTCAGAGAAAAAGCGGATTCAGTGGAGAACTCAGTGAACCTGCTTCCTATTCAGCATAACGATACTGATGGTACACAGCTGGTAACACATAAACAGGACAAGGACGCAAACAGAAAGCAAAACATGAGAGAGTATGGTGACATATTTCTGGCATTGGTTCAAATACAGTCCTACATTCTACAATAGAAGTATACATCACAAGAAACAAAAAAGGACAGGAGTGATTGCACATATGCACAAGAATACAAAGAAGAAATACAGCGAGTAATAGAGGAGACAAGACGACATGTTTCAAAGTGGTGTCTTTACCTGCTGAGATGCTTCTCAACACTTTTTCACGAGGTGGTAAATGATCTCACTGAACTTTGGATGCTTTCCCTTTTTAAATCCCAGCGTTTTTGTTGTTTTTTAAAAAAAAAAAAGAAAAGGAAGAAAGAAACAAAAAAAGAAACACAACTAGCTGTGTGAACGGTGCTCTAAAACTGTCTCTGCAGAGCTGGAACAGCACAGTTTCAGATGCAATTGTGCATAAGGTATTGGACATCTACACAGCTATCAACAGAACAAATCAACCTCCATATTTAAAATGTAACTAAGATTGTTTGAGTATTACAGTCATACACATAGAGATGTACATTTAAGAATGAGTAATGTATCTGGTGCATGCAGACCTGTACTGTATAATCCAGAGCCATGATCTTTTGCACCATCTCTGCTAAAGGGCCTACACTCCATCGATTTAAGCTCCCCCATAGAACTTAAATGTCCAGCAGTCGTGTGACTGTGGTGATCCAAGGAGTTAAAGAACAAGAAAAAAACAAACAAACAAAAAAAATCTCCTAGGTGTGCTATATATTTACCTGTAACCACATTTGCCTCATCATTTGATGCGTGTCTGTTTGCGTGGGGTCAAACAGTGGTGATGAATGCAGGCAGCTGTAATCAGGTAGTGGCAGTAGTTTTGAAACGCACTGAAACCTTGAATTTAATCACTCTGAGTGCATCATTTGGTCACAGTCAGTAGCTTAGATGGGACACTGAATACATATCATATTGCATTCGATAATATGCAGTGTCACACAACACATTGGAAGTTGTTGCCAGGGCAGGTAGTTGATGGCAGTTACATGTTTACTTCAGAGTAATCCAGAGGCTGAGGTGAACTTAAGTGAATAGTTTGAGAATTTGTGAAACGAGCTTCCTTGTTGACTTAGATGAGGAGACTGCTGTCACTCTTTTATCGGTCCTTGGGGCCAGGACACAGTTAGCTTAGCTTAGCTTAGCACATTGACTAGCAAGAGGGTAAATCAGCAGGTCAAAGGTGATAAATCTGCCCACCTGCACTTCCACAGCTCAGCGATTAACACACTACCTTTTATTAGGTTAACCAGTAAACAAACACAAATATAAAACAAGCTGTAGTTGTAAAGGGGATTATTTCCTGTCCTGAAGAAAAAAAACCTTCAAGGAGGCTTCAAGGAGCCTTCTTGTCTCTGGGAGGTGATGAGGCAACCATCAGAGACTGATCCGAGCTTTAATAGCGGCTGAGAGTCAGATTTTGGACAGAAAAAGGCTAACCGTTTCCCCTTGTTTCTATAGTTTATGCTAAGCTAAGCTAACTGTGTCCTCGCTCTAGCTTCATATTTAACATGATGTTGCATTGATCTTTTCACCTAACTCTTTGCAAGGAAGCATATCTCTAGAAATTAACTATTCCTTTGACTTCATACTATGTGCATGACATAATATCTATTCCTATATCTTTATATAGTTTTTGCAATGTAGGCTACCTGTGAAAATCATAACTTTATGCATAGTTCTATGGGAGGGATCCAGACCGAAAACATGGGTGATTTAAGTTTCTCTCGTGTTGCCTTTAATATTGTTGGAGCTCTAACATCACTGTTTTGCAGCTTGAAAAGTTTGATATAGGAATCGACAAAAACCATCCGTTTGAGCTTAAGATCACCAGCAGTAAGATATCGATTGTACATGTAGTCACTAGTACAAACTGGAAGTAGAGAAACTTAAAGCGTGACCCAGTTTGGTTCATAAATTGCACTCAGCCCAAGAATAGAACACACTCTCATATATCTATCTATATAATTTTAGCAGTATTAGTGAAAACCTATTGTGATATTTTATATATTATTTATACTATCAAAACAAGGCATATACATTACTAATCACAATACTGTAAAATCAACTACCTCTATGAAACAAGGACATCAACAGCTCTGAAAGTAGAAAAAGACACACTCACTCTACTAAACTCACAACTGTTCTCAATGCTCACATATACAGTTAAATGGATTTTGCCCTCTTGATGAACAAAGACCTCTGAACGGAATGTAGAAGAAACACTGGCCAAGGAAAAATGAAGACGTCAGATTTTTTTTCTTCATAAATAAACTCTAGCTACTCAGCTGAGCTCTAAAGAGTTAGTGCTTGAGTTTTATGGCTTTAGTTTTATCTTAATCATTTATCTTGTTTACACGTACACGTTATTGTATAATAAACACAGTAAAAGAGACACAGCCGTGAAGGGTTTCAGGTCATTTAAATAGAAGCGAAAAATAAAAACTTCCCAAGTGAAGAAAGAGAGAAGGGATTCCAAGTCATTATTTGTCTTTTGGCCCCCGGACATGGATTTTATGTAAAGAAGTGATCCAACAGACTTCACTCTCTGGGTCAGTACTGGCACTAATAATGACTCCCACTCCTACCGACTGCAGAATTATTCAATCTCCTTCCAATAAGTTACTTCACAAAAGCACAGTGCCCAAATCTGCTGTGGGAAAAAATAGTCATCTTATAGACTTGGAGACCCCCTCCCTGTTCCAAATATTCAAAATCAAAACCATATTTAAAAACAAAAAAAAAAAAAGAAAAGAAAAAGAAAATGGCAATAAAATTCAGAAATAAGTCAAACATTGGCCTTCAGATAAGTGCTGGGAAAAAAAAAAAGTATGGCAGTTAAATGGCAACAAATAAAAAACGCTGATCACAAGGAGATAGATAGCAAGCATGCGGCTACATTTTCATCCTACATGAACTCACACACAGTACTGGACGACACACTTGCTTAAGAATTTCAGGCGTGGAAAGGTTCTTATTAGTAATAGTACTGTAATATTTGTATGACATTCTCTCCAATGACCCTCATGGAAAATAAATACGCATTTGTTTCATTTAGAAAATATACAGTGCATCTTTTTTTCTCCCTTCATTGTGTTATTAAAATGACAAATGACACCCATTTACGTACACGAGATATTTTTGCTTCGTCTCTAAAACATGCTCTTATGTACAGTATTTTGTATAAACATGCAGTATCAACGTGTATGAACTATGTATATAGGCAAAACTACACACCAATGGGTTGCTTGATTGCTTCCATGTTGCCTTTTCTTTAGTGTTGCTTCGTCAACAGAAGAAAAACGGTGATGTGAGGTGAAAAACAATGTGAGCATGGTCTATGTTGGTTTATAAAAACATAAAGTGTTACGATTTCCAACAGAGAGAAAAATACAAGAGCCAACATTCATTAAATCCTCAAATAAAAAAAAATAAAAAATTAATTGTGGTCCTGTTAAAAATATCGACTGCATTTCTTCGCACACAGTCAGCGGGTAGCTTTTGCTGCTGTTACTCACACATAGCACTGATTTGAATTAACTAGATCTGCGACCAGGAGTCCAACGAGCACCTGGCCGAGTATCAGCGAGTTAATTAACAATTCACATTTCACCAATTTATTCAGTTCAAGGGCTGATGTGTTTGGATTTAGTCAAAAGACAAAAGTTCATACTGAAATTTTCCCTTTGACAGAATATTAATTTACAAATACACTGAAGCGTGACCTGATTGCTTTCTGTGAAGGAGCCAGGGAGCGACATTAAATTGAAATGTGTCTCTTTTCTTATCAGTTCATTTATACGAGGAGACCTGTCTTGGTGTGCCACATGTGCCACAGAAAAATTCAATCTCACAACATTTTATCACGAAAAAAATTTAAAAAATACACAGATCACAGAACAGAATAATACCCAGTAGTGCAATTAAATTCAACAGTTTGGTAAGCTGTGTATAAAATACACATGGATCAGTGCCTTCTTCCAGACCATACCCTTGCAATCAAGTGAGATGAAATATCCAAACAATATAATGACTTACACAAAAAAGGCAAAAACAACAACAAAACAAATGCTTATATAATGCACTCCCTTGCTCTCATATTAAAAACCAGCAGTAAAACGAGTTTTTCTTAATGTAAAATAATTAAAGCTCTGGTTTCTGAGGGTACTTAAAAATAAAGTTTGGATTTAAAGTGCTTGAGGAATAAAGTTGAATCAAATAAAACACATCTGGATAAATAAAGGGAGAAAGAGACTGAAAAAAGAGAAGAAAAAAAGAAAGAAATGAAGAGAACAACACTGCTAACTGGAAGGCGTCCCTGGTAGTTGAAAATTGCTTATTTTGTTACTTGGAAGGCTTGTCTCCTTTATGACTGTAAGACGGTTATAGGGATTCCTTTGAAGTAAAACCCTTGTGTCAAGTCCATGACTAATGGCAGTAGCACTGAACAAGTGAGATACAGAATCAGAGGCATTGGGAGGGGAGGTGGTAGACTGCAGGCAGTAATCGACACCTTGTAAATATCATGTCATTGGTGGTTGGAGTCAGTCTGTGTTGTACCCGCTCTGATATTTCCTCGCAATATTTGTTGCTCAGATGACAGACGCAGCCTTTTTGCACAGTCAAAAATACACAAATATCCCCCACTTTCTTTTTTCTTTTTTTTTATGCTGAAAATCCAGCGCTCCCTCCCTCTCCCCTGACATACCATTTCATGGATGAACTAACTAGTCGCAATCCTTTACGTCACCCAAAGAAAACAAACAAAGTGGTCAAGCTTTTGAATCCATCGTTTTCGTGGAGTATTAGAATAATAAGAACCCGTTTAGAAAAAAAGGCATGGAGTTTCAGTTTCCTCTCAGTTTTCCTGAGACGAAGGGTGAAAGGTTAACTAATCAAAACGGCAGTGTGTTTGTGGGTAACCCGGATATGTGCTTATCCCTACTCGCTACCCACCTCTAGGAATGTACTTCAAACTAACAGAATCTTCTAGTATGACAACTGGCAGGTGTGGAACATGGTGCACGATACACCTAAGGAATGGACCTGCTTGTGTTATTTCTCTATCTTATGGCAGTATAAAGCATTTTATTATTAAGCACTATTCTAAGCAAACTGTGTCACTAAAGGGAAGGGGCGATAAGTACAACATGAGTGAATGTATGTTTTATCCCCTCTATCAACAGATTCCCATATAGCACTCTTACTGTTCTTCATAGTCTACTCTGTATTCTTATTAATGGAACCACAACCCCAATACAAAAATAGATCTAAAGGAAATCAACGGAGTCTCTGTCCATCCTGTAACTTCTCTTCTTTTTTTTTCAATGACATGATTTAATATAACATGATGTTTTTTAAACTCTATTTCCCATCATGTCGAATGGTATTCATGGACCTTTTCAACGGTG